>JANHZT010006935.1:124953-136055 GCA_032468215.1 Stegonotus admiraltiensis | reverse complement strand
GTATATACAAAAGTATGAAGGCTATTGCTTAATGCATTGTAAGCCGCCCTGAGTCTCCGGAGAAAGGTGGCATATAACTCAATCAATCAATCAAACAAACAAACAAATATCTATCCCATAAATTTATATAAAAACAAGTTAATTTTTAAAAAAAGTTGAGACATTTTATTACTAGAGTATGGGATATTCAGTTTTGATTAAATTTTGAGATCCAAAAATGCAGTTATTAAATATTTGGTCATTTTTATTTTCAAGACTGTTGATTATGATGTTTACATAACATTTAGAAATTTGAGAAATGGAATTGTCCTTTGCGATTGCATGGATAAGAAATTTGGGTGGGGGGGGGAGATCACTTTTACTGGTACAAGATTATTTCTAAATTAAAATTGATAAGAGTCCCAAAGTTGTGGTTGATAGGACAGACTAAACCTCAATTAGAATCCTCCTGGATGGTGTAAGTTACACATTACATTAGGAGCTGTGGGCTTCCTGGTTCTTGCATAGCAGCACCTGGGTAATAAGTTAAGAAATACGTCTGATTGAGGTAAATTGTAAGGGATGATAAGAACATAGGAGCTAAGTTTGTTTTTAGTTATTTTGCAATGAAGGCTGTATTCAAAGATTTTATATTACAGTATGAATTTATGGCTGAACAATAAAATGTTGTCACCTAGCAGAATAATTTTTCTCCTGCATTTTCCCCTAGATTCATTTTTTACAAAATAAGTAAGCTTGTAATATCTGGTATCATTTACTGTCGTAACTTTTTGAAGTACGAGATTTGCCTTAAATGAGATTTGCCTTAATCTATAAGTAGTCAATATCCTTAGCTGGCCAATTCCTTTATTAAGACAAAATAGTAATGAAGAAACTGGAGTTTATTTAAGATGACTTCTAAACATTGAATAATTTTTTAAAAAAATAAAGAATACCTGTCATCTTTTCATGTAACAAGTGGTGAATATTAGTAGACATGATATACAGTAATTCCTATCAATATCAATAATGAGCAATATCAAGAATGTATTAATTAGCTGTGTTTTGGCAATCTTGAAAAATCACTGACATTAGGAAAATATGGCAAGATTACTAACATTCCCATTTTATGAAGTTTGTGGAACATTATGTATAATGGCGGTCCCCAGCCTTCTGGACACCAGGGACCGGGTCCGTGGACGTGGTTTCATGTGCTGTCTGCATCCTGCGGATGGGGCTTTGCTTGTTTGTGTGGCCTGAATTCTGGCATGCTGCAGCCCGGTGCGAGTTCACGGACCGGAGGTTGGGGACCCCTGATATATAACATTATGTAATTCTGTGTTGAACTACTTATTAATGCTTACTGGTGCATGTCTTTGAATATTTTTTGGAATCTGATATACTTATTTATGACATAGACCAGGGGTATCAAACTTGATTCCATTGAGGGCTGCATCAGGGTTGTGTTTGACCTCGGGGGGTGGGGGTGGGCGGGGACGGACGTGGCCAATGTGAGCATGGCCAGTTTGGTGTCACTTGTGATGGGGGCGCCTGCCAGCAAAAATGGGTTCCTGAGCTCTGTTTTCAGCTGCAATGGCCTCCTGCAACCCTCTCTGGCAGAGGCACCATGGGCCAGTCCTTTGCTGTTTCCAGGGTGGCCCTATGGGCCAGATCTAAGCACCCTGTAGGCCAAATCTGGCCCGTGGGCCTTGAGTTTGACACCCCTGACATAGACAATTCAGTCTTATTTACATTTACTAATAAGCAATAAACACATTTAAGACTACAGGTATGCAGTCAAATCCAGTGCATGTTTTTTCACAAATAATTGATAGGATTGTTTTCAGCCAAGTGTTTACAGTACATATATTTTGCATTAGCTTCAAATAGTGCTCAGAATTAAATTGCAAGTAACGTTTTAACAACTATTCTTATTGGTACATTTCCATGTTTTGTAATCAAATACCTACTGAATTTTTTATTATGAGATATAACATTGATGTTAATATCAATTCATAAACTTCAGGCTTTGGTTCTATTTGCAACTATTTAGGTATAAGGGCCACTCTTTTTGAATAGTACGTTTCAAATGCCCTGATGTCCTTTATTTTCTGTCTCTCTTGCATATAGGATGTGACTCTGATTGACATTCTCTGGAGACAAGACGTAGATCTTGGAGCAAGGCGTGAAGTTTTTGATTTCAGCCAAAGAAAGAAAGAAAATGAACTTGAGAAGCAGAAAAAGCTTGAAAGTGAGAGACAAGAGCAGCTTCGGAAAGAGCAAGAAAAGGCCTTTTTTGCCCAATTGCAGCTGGATGAGGAAACCGGAGAATTTATTCCTATCCAACCAGCTCAAGCTGTGGAATCTGGAAATTCTGCCATATCCAACAATTATTCACAGGTATAGCTGTAAACATATCATCCCTTTTGTTTTTGATTGGAACCTTGTATTCCCTCTTTCGTGTTTCTTTTACTGTAGTTGCTGTGGGTGTCTTCAATGAATCTGCATTTAACACAATCGTAACCTTCTGTCCTTTTTTACACAGAGTGTACATATTTCCAAACAAGATGCAGATGATCTGTTTGATGACTACATGCAGATTTTAGCAGAAACATTTTCATTTGTAGACGAGAGTGAGGTAAATATTCACCGCTTTGACAATCTTTATGGACTTAACTGCATCTCTTGCTACTTCCTACGTTCCTCTTAATATTATAAGCCACAGATTTTATGATATACATCTTTTCATGCTAATGCTTAAGGTTCCAAGCACAGGTATATCAAAGATCTATTTCATATATTCTAGATTTCCCCAGCTGAATTTCAACAAGTGGCACCTTTGGAAATGGCTGCCAACCAGGTCTTTGTTGAATCTAACCACATGCAGCGGCTTGACTCATCTGTACTTCAGTCTACGATTCCAGAGTTATTAGATATAAAAGTGGAGAACACACAAGATATAGAACAAGTGTGGGAAGAACTCCTGTCTATTCCAGAACTGCAGGTAATATTTGCTGTCAGTGTTTGACTATGTATTTTGGACAGATATTTTAGTAAAAGGAAAAATCAATGTTAGCATTTTTGTCTTCTCCGTCAATTCTCTCCCACATCGCTCTGCGTAGGATAATTCAGTGGAAGAAAAAAAGTTAGAAACTTTTTGGCACTGATCATCTAATACCATGATGGCGAACCTATGCCACAGGTGGCACGCGGAGCCATATCGGGCCCACTGGAAGTTGGGAAACAGGCTGTTTCTGGCCTCTGGAGGGCCTCAGGGGGTGGGGAAGACCGTTTTCACCCTCCCCAGGATCCAAGAAAGCCTCTGGAGCCTGGGGAAGGTGAAAAATAGGCCTACCGGGCCCTCCGTGCCATCACATGCCAAAAGCGAGGGGAGCACAGAAGGGGTGTCACGCGTACATGTGTGTGGGGGGGAGCATTGAATTATGAGTGTGGGCATGCATGCGCACAATCCCCCTGCATTCCCCCCACTTTTGGCACACGATGGCAAAAAGGTTAGCCATCACTGATCTAATAGCTGTGAAATACTTAACTTACAACCAAGAAGATGTAATTGTAGTGCGAATGAAATAGCATCTATTTTCTAGAGAGAATTTGTACTATGAACTGTACAGTAATTGCATTTGCAATTTTCAAGTAGAATCAAGCCCTAACATGCATTATAATCCTATAGCTAGTTTGCTTGAAAATGTATTGAAAGGCTATTTGGTTATTCTTTTGGATCTACCACTTACAGTATAGTAATAGCAATAGCACCTAGACTTAAATACTGCTTCACAGTGCTTTACAGCTCTCCTTAAGCATCTTACAGAGTCAGCATATTGCCCTCAACAATCTGGGTCCTCATTTTACCAACCTTGGAAGGATGGAAGGCTGAGTCAACCTTGATATTGAGAGATTGCCAGAAATCTTGCTATTTATTATCTCTTTGATAATTAGGGAGAGTTTTTTGAAAAAATCTTGCCCATATCAGTTTTATCCATAATTGCATTATGGATAAATGCACAGGAAGAGGAAGCCTGCTTTTTCTTAAAAATAAACAAAATAGTTGGTTAAACTTGGTAGTCCAGAAATCCAATTACTTGCAAGCTCATCAGAGACATTAAACACCTAAAATTTTTCATACCCTGTTTCCCTCAAAATAAGACATCCCCTGATAATAAGCCCAATCAGGCTTTTGAGCGCATGGCAATAAGGCCAAGCACTTATTTCAGGGTTCAAAAATTATAAGGGTCTTATTCTCGGGGAAACACGGTATATCATGGATACTGTTTTATGAGAAAATGACACTTTGTAAGTTTAGAGTAACAATAGTCACAGGAGCAGGAATTTATAAGCAAAAGGCAAATTATTTTACCCTGAATGCAGAGAAATTTTTCAAACAGAAGTTCATTCTTGAGGAAAGAAATCTGATAGATCTACAGTTATTTGCACTGAAAAGTCACATCACTTTTCAAAGTCCACTCAGTCCCACAAAGGGAATCGTTTGGTTCCAGTTATGAGGAAGAGCATACACTTTTGCAAACTCTTTACATTTAAGTAAATTTGTTGAGTTAGGCAACTGGTTCAAATAAGAGTTGAATGACTGAAATGTTGATAGTTGTAGTTTCAAGGTTCCGATGCATTTCACCCCCTGCTTCTCAGTATTCACATTTCCTTTTTGAAATTTTCAGTGGTGAAAAGGAGGCCTACTAATTACTTGCATCTCTCTTCCCCCTCCTTATTTCTCTTGCATGATGTTTGTCTCACCAGGTTTTCTAGCCTCATAGTACCATATGTAAAAAGGTGACAGTAAAAACCAGAGTTTCCGTGTGTGTGGCACAAGATTACACATAAATGCTGCCTCCCTAGCTCCAGAGATGCTTCACCTGCTCAGAAACTGCTATTATGTAAAACACAGTTAGGGAGATCGTCCTCCTCAGAGGTCCTCTCCTAGTTGTCATTTTTCATGTGACAGAAGGGAAGAAATGCTAAAACGGATGGAAAGGAATCATGTGATTACTCTGAATTACATTTAAATTGAATTAAACCAAAGCTTAGTTGCTACGCTGCATACAAGCATGCCACTAAAATTCTAGTGTGGCTTTCAGACCAGAAAACCCCCCAGTACAACTCTAAAATGGAAATACATAATAAGATTGTCATGTAAGTTTTATTGCTGAACATTTTTTTAACCTTTCTTTCTACAGTGTCTTAATATACAAAATGACAGCCTCGCCGATGTGACATCAAACCCATTTGCCGTAAATACCACTCCAGAGGCAGCTGATAACTTTACCTTCTACAATTCATTATCTGCCATGGAGAAAGAAGTTCTTCACTGCAGTGAAGACTTCCTGAAACCTTTGGAAGATCCCTATTCCAGCATGGGGTTGCCAGAAGATTCTAGTCAACGTAGCCCTGATTTCTGTGAGGATTTCTATTCCTTAATCGATGTGAAGATGAACAGCAGAGTTACCCCTACCCCACCATCTCATTTTGTGGATCAGGCAGTTGCTGGCTTTTTAAGTGAACCGATTGATCTTTCGGATTTTGCACAGTGCAAAGCTTTTAACCAGGACCTTGTAGGAAATGCCCCAGAGTATAATGATTCTGACTCTGGTATTTCACTGAATGCAAGTCCTAATATAACCTCCCCAGCTCATTCTGTTGAGTCGTCGTCGGTCTGTCAGGATACAGGCTTTGGATGCAGTGATTCAGAAATGGAAGAGATTGATTGCGCCCCTGGAATTGTGTCACCGAGCAATGCCCAGATTCATTCATTTCACCTGCAGGCTCCTGCCTCTCCATCTCTGGAGCAAGGCACTCCAAAGCCTGACTTATCGCTTACTAGTACACCTCAAAGAGAATTGCCTGCCAATCCTGGCCACGTTGAAGCTCCATTTATGAAAGATAAGTCCTTCAACCAACAAGAAGCTTATCTCACTAGAGATGAGCTGAGAGCAAAAGCTCTGAAGATCCCTTTTCCTGTTGAGAAAATCATCAACCTCCCTGTGGATGACTTCAATGAAATGATGTCCAAGCAGCAATTCAACGAGGCTCAGCTCAGTCTGATTCGTGACATACGAAGGCGAGGCAAGAACAAAGTAGCTGCTCAGAACTGCCGTAAAAGGAAACTGGAAAATATTACCGAGTTGGAGCACGATTTGGATTACCTGAAGGATGAGAAAGAGAAGCTCCTGAAAGAGAAGGTGGAGAATGACAGAAGCCTGCAGCTGCTGAAAAAGCAGCTGAGCACCCTGTACCTTGAAGTCTTCAGCATGCTTCGGGATGAAGATGGCAAGCCATACTCCCCTAATGATTACTCACTGCAGCAAACCAGAGATGGGAGCATTTTCCTTGTGCCTAAGAGCAAGAAGCTAGAGACTAAGTTCTGAAGATCAGGGAGACAAAAAAAATATTTCTATGAATATTTTTACATTGCTATTTTCTATTGATAAGTATCATGTAACCCAACGTTGTCCTTTCTCAAGTAACTACACATTTCAATGTACCAACACACTAAATCATTAGCGTAAAACAAAATGTATGCACATGGGTAATACTTCCACAATACACTAGTTCTTCCTGTTACATAACAGCCACTTCAGTAGTTTTTGTGTTTTGTGTAAATATTTCAAAATGTCTTATTTATATACAATTTCTATAGTTAGCTTTATTCAAATAAGTACTAAGCGTGATTTAACTGCTAATTCTATGTATTTACAAAATTAATTTTATGTCTTAAGGTACATTGTTTTATAAATACAAATGAATTTTTTAGTTTACAAGTGTATTTACTTTAATATAGCAGCTTGAATGTAGTGTAAACTGATATGCATAATGCAGCAATAGGACACAATCCAACCAAAGACAAGCACTTTGAAGAATAGCTTAGAGTAGGAACATTAAGCACATGCTTAACATTCTTTCATTAAAATTAATGAGGCTTCAGGAACCTAATCGTTGGAAGATTGTTTAGATGATAGAGTTTTATACTTTTAAAGTGGTTAAAAAAATTTTTCTTTGATAATAAATTGTTATGTAAAGTATTATGATTTTGTTTCAGCCAAAGCTGTACAACCATGTGACTGAATGTGGTTGAATGGGGAGTGATTCACTGGATGAAGAACACAGCTTCTTGTGAATCTAAGCTTTTATTATCCTCACTTTTTTCCTATAATTTAATTTTTAATTGTTGATTAAATATTTTGTATATTTCACAGTAAACTACTATGAGATGAATGTATACATTTTAATAAAAATATAAATAACACGAAAGTTGTTAATATATAAACTCTACTTAACTGCAGTAGCTATATTGGTATACAGAAGCAAAGTTATGACCTGAACTATTTTCAAACTCTGTTTGACAGGGATTAACTAATTCTTGATTAGTTTTGTACTTAACATATTTTCAGGTTTTTCATGCATTGGTAATAGGTTTCTTTTTCCCACAAAAATTCACTTCTGCGGGAAAAGATCAGAAAGACAGTTAAAGTTAGCATCCTTTTTTTTGTGGTAACAAATAACTGGCATGATGTCTGGACTGAATCAGTGTCTTGCCTGATTTCATCAAATGAATTATTAAGTTAGGCTTTAATAAGAGACTCACTAGTTCATACCTTGGAATCTTAGTCATTATGCTTCATTACTGCTTTGTTCTCTCTGTAGCTGCACATTACGATATGTATATTGTGCTCTTTCAATTTTTGGCAGTTCCTTGGTAGGTTATTTTTATTTTTGGGGAACACTGAGTATTTGTGTACCTTAACTCTTTGAACAACTGCAACAGAAACATTTCTAGCTAAAGTATCATTAACAAGTTTTGTACAATTCAGTAGGGTTAGCCTATCTGAGTTACAAGAGCTTGTTATTAGATGGCAAGAAAAAGATACAGGCAGCTCTTTGCTATTATCTAGCAGTTGTCCGGATTTTTTTCAGCTCAAAAAGAATGTTCTGGTATTTATTTATTAAATTTAAATGCTCATTCAGAAGTGACCAATCTGATTATAGCTCTAAGTCAGTGGCACTTTGTTCAAGATTGGCTATTGCATGTTTGTAGCCTTTCAGGATAATGGATGCACATGAGAAGCCATAGGATTTTAATTTTTCATGTATTTGTCTGACACCAGGGAAACTGGTGGTATAATTAAAGGGACCAAGTGGGCTGGAAAAAAGAAGCTTAAGACAATATGAAACAATGTGAATCCAGGTGGAAGTTTCTATTTTGAGTAGGCTGCAATGAAGCACTACATTTGAAATGCAGTGGGGTACTTAGAAGAATTCAGCAACCTAGAGTGAACTCTTTTTGAGGAGGGTAACGTAATGGCCCAACTGGTCTCCCAAGAGGAACTGAGCTCAGATCTTTGGTCAAGAAGGCTTTGAGCGCTATGGATGTGTGCTGAACTCCTTCAAAGGAAGTGGAAGGATTGTAGAGCTGAAGCAGTTTTCTCTGTGTTTAATATGTCATATTTGGCTTGGGATTTCCATGGAAAAATGACTCTTGGTATTTGCAGGTCTTGACCATTTTGTTTAACCACCAGATATGTGTGGCTTAGGTCTCTTGGCAAATAACATGACCTTGCTTTTTGAGCAGTTAATTTCTAGCAGCTCTTGATAGTACTCAGCAAGTGTATAAAGTGTTCACTTTGGGCCAGTGTGCCTGTTTTGATAGATGGAGAGATTGATCGTTCAATTTGTTTCTGAATGGAATAAAAAGGAGGAGAACTAAAGTGCACCCTTGTCTCATACCTCATTTGGCTTACCATCTTGTAAATTTCAGTAGCAATACTTTCCTTTGTATTTGCTTTGTTGACCTACTCTATGTTTGATGTGTAGTTTTTTGGAAAAAGGAAACAAGCTACTATATAATGTGTTGTGGCAATGAACAAAAAAAATGCACAAAAAGCATAATCTCTGTTATATTTTTAATGTAAAGCAAAGTCATTGTTCTCAGTTAAGGTTTCTGCTTGAATATGGAGCTAATACTGAAATACTAGAAATAGTTCAAGAATTGTTGAGTTGATGCATATAAAACAGTGCATACGGAAACATCCTGGTGTTTCTTTTTTATGACTTTTCTTAAACCTTTCTACAAAATGTTGTGCAAGATTTTATTCTTTTGCAGAATCTTTTTATTTTAGATATCCTTTAGCGTATACAAAGGACAAAAAGCTGTTAGTTGCCCTCACATTCATAATCAAATATATTAAGGTATTTTGTTTCTGCAACTCAATTACTATTGAAATTTGCTGTCTATCTTTGTTCACCATTGTAAAATTGGAAAATAACCTAGTTAAAATAAGATTAAGAACATTTCTTTTTTGGCCATGATTTTATTAGCCTGGTTTCATATATGGCTGTTTTGTTTCTATAGACTCTGCTTAAATGGAAGCCACTTCTGGGAACTTGATGGTCTCTACTGACATAGGCTTTGCATAGCCATTGTACCACCCCAGAGATTGCAATGAGTGGTGGAGGAGAACAGCCGGATCTTCTTACTGTGGGGATATTGGTAAAAGAAAGATGGAAAGTGGTAAGTATTTAATAGTTTTATTGATTTTTTTCAGATGTTTGGTTATATAACATTCAATCAAATAAAAAAATCAAAATGTTATATATATAATTTAAGAGAGCAGACATAGCTGTAAACTGCAAGATGGGAGAAGATTGTGCATTACATCCTTCTTAAATACGGTCTTGAGCAGCATGATAAATAAATAATCAGGTTATGGCTTACCTAATATTATGGCTGCAAAGAAATAATGAAAATATAATAATATTATCAATGTTTTTCAGGAATGGATTTCCATATGTTACAGTTAATTAGCTGCTTTATCAGTCAGTGTTCTGCTCCTGCTCTTTTCCTGGGTTCTTGTGTAGTTGAAAACTTCACTGTTCCTCCTTTTCCATCATTCTTACATGATATTTTAAAAATGTTCTGTATAGTAATAGTTCTGCCTTTATTAGGCTAGTATGGTGCAATTTTCTAAGCATTCTTTGCTAGTCCAGGTTAACCTCTTTTCCCTCTAAACACAATCTCCTTGATGTCTGCAGAGGTTTCTTCGGTTTTTTTAGTTAACGTACACACATAACTCCCCCCCTCTCTTTGTTTCTCTCACACACATACACACTCATTCATAGGAGGAAGCTGAAAAATCCAGGGGATAAATGAGTGGAGAGAAGGGCAGTAGGAGGAGCATGTATTTGACTGAATGGATCTGTGTGTGTCTGAGTGAGAGGAATATTTAGAGGGAAAGATGCAATATGTATTTTTGAGAGAAAATGATTGGTGCTTGTGGTCCTGCTTGGGTTTTTTTATGTATGATGGAAACTGATTTCAAATGTATCTACAAAACAGAATATTCTCTTTTAGAGTAAGTAGTGTTATATAAAGCTTAGAAAAGAAGTAAGAAATTATAAACAGAATAAAGGCATTAGGTAAAAAAAGATATAGTATATAGGTAAATATAGTTTATACCAACTTTTTATCTTTCTATTTTTAACTCTTACCATGTCCACACAAGATTTCATGTGCTATTTCTCTCCTTTATTTTAGTGTTTTGTGGTATAATAAGACATGAGAATAGGGTGGCATATCCAGAACAACCCAAACAGGATTTTTCTGCACTACAATCAGGAGGCAGAGAGAGGAATGAAAAATACCTGCCAGAAGAATATTTTAGTAATTAACAATGACACAGTTAAAGCATATTCAATAAAATGCAGTATCTTTTGTCAGAAGTCCTGGATCCTACACATATTCATCACATGATAATTGCTTATTCTTAGTGTAAAATTAATAAGTATCAGAATGTCAAGTCATCATCAATAAAGAGTCTAGTTTGGGACCCCTGTGGACAAATGGCTGAAGATACAATAGCTTTTGGAAAGGACAAAAGAGCCAAAAGATAATGATATGCATCTTAGTTATATTCAGTCTGAGGTAATGGGAAGACATCCAACATAAAACAATTACAAGACAGTCTGTCATGGCTGGCTATGCATTGTTATCTTTTTTTTTTTTGGTTTTAAAAACTTTATTCTGTCAAACAAATATAAAAACAATTATAAAAAACAGTTATAAAAACAGCTCTACATATCATGTCTCTTTCTTTTAACAT
>JANHZT010006935.1:98645-120686 GCA_032468215.1 Stegonotus admiraltiensis | reverse complement strand
AGGAGAGGCCAGGCACCCTAACCATAACCCTTGACATGAGTGATGTCAAGCTGGCCACGCCCACCCAGTCACATGACCACAAGATATGCCCGCCCAGTCACATGACCATCAAGCCACGCCCATTCACGTGACCACCAAGCCACGCCCAGAATCACAAGACCACCAAGCCACACCCACCAAATAAGCCACGCCCACAGAACCTGTTGTTAAAAAAATTGAATCCTACCACTGGGTAATTCCCTCACTGTTTCAGGAAATTAATAAACTGTCATTATTTGCCTATTTTCCATATAGAAAGTATAATATTTCGTAGTGTTATAGATAAAAAACAGTGCTTCTTCCAAACCAGTTCTGGTTCATTCAGTGGAATAAGCAAAGTTCATAGTCTTCATTGTTGTGTTTGTGCATATTTCAGAATCATTCAACGTAAAAGATAATTTTTATCATTCTTATATCAGTTTTTTGAGAATGTTTCCAGAATTTAAGAATGAAAGGTTTTGCTCAGGATCTCTTCTTGTTTGGAATCATTAATGTTTGTAAGTACTTACAAGAAGTGTCTGCAGAGACACCTTGACAACAGAAGTAGATCCCTGCAACCAGTTGTTATTAGGGGGAGTATATTTAGTGGCTGGTACAACTCTATCTTTTCTAACCACTTTGTAAATCTTTTTCTAAGTACAGAGGATGGGCAGTTGCCCCACTTTTGACTTCTCTAATTTATAGTTCTCCTATGACTGTCAGGGTTCCAAGGAACACCCCCAACAAAATAAAACTCCAAAGCCTGAGGTTCCTCGAAGTTCCAATTTATTAGAAATGTCATGTTGGCACATCTGGGAAAACCCGAATCTGAAAGCTTCCAGGTTTTCTCCACCCAGCTAACAGTTCACAGCCCTGCCCCACACCCACAAGTTCATCACATAGTCCAATCAACTCTTCACATTCAACTGGATACAATCTCCAGGCAGTCTCCAGTAGATGCAGGCAAAAGTGTCCTTGAATACAGAATGTTGTTACGGCTAACTTTCTACCGCTGCAATAAAAAACCCCTCCCAATTTCCCAGACTAAAATATGTGGCAGTTAGGAAGCAAAAAGGAAAACTGTTTTCCAAAACTGACAATGACATGACAGACTGCAGGAGTATACATTAATCTAAATCAAAGCTTGTTCTGTTTCAAATACATCTTCACTCCACACCTATCGGATTTAGATATTCTCATTTCATAATGAATATAACATGACCTATCCATAACCTGGTTAAGTATGTCATATGAGCATGGTAATTGTATATTTCTCTTTTGGCTAGTTTTAAATCAGTCTGATAATATTTTTCCTATTTTCCTCTTAAATTTTATGTTCTGAATAGAACTGTTGAGGAGCGGAAGGCTTGGATAAGTATGGGAAAATAAATATTCCCAGAAAAGTTGTTGGACAATATAAGACGATGGCTAAACAGTTTCTTGATTCAAGAGACTGAGACATTAATATCTCTATACTCTGCCTTATAGTGAATATCCTGTTCCTAGGATGAGGAATCTTTCAAAACCCTGTGTTTTTTCAACCTAAAGATGTAGTGCTTCTATTATCTGGGTGTATAAAATCAGACAGTGAGTTCTTAAAATAGATTCTGCATTTTTCTGTCTATAGAAAAGTGTCAAATAGGGTCATGAGGTTTTTAACTATAAAATTAAGAGCAAAAAGGAATAAAGCTAAGGGATCATATAAACTGGTCACAAACAAGTGCTGGAAAAATAGTTCTTTGGATGAGAGTTAAATCTCTTGCGGTGAATTTCTCCAGAATTTAGACATTCATCTCTGGAGGGAGCATATTACAGAGGAGAGGAGCAACGGCAGAGAAAATTTCTTCTTTGACCCACCAGTTGAAATTCTTTAACTGAAGGGGTCCATAATATACTAGTAGGTACGTTATTCCCCTAAATCATAGGCACTACCAAAAATACAGGCCTTTTCTGGCTCATCAGGTTCTTCCCCTGCAAGTTCTTTCAAACTGACCATAATTCAGTTTCCTTTCCCGCTATTGCTTTGCAAGGGAAGGTAGGTGGACATATAGCAAAAAAGATGTAGGAGGAAAAAATTGAAAGGTGGTATCAGAAACAGTCCTCCTTTCCTTTTGACTTCTATCCATTATTCTAACTGTGTTTCATTTTTACCTTTGCTGCCCTGTTATGTAAGTAAAAGCTATTGTATCTGTAGCTGACCAACAACAGATGAATAATTAGTATATCTGATACTGATGACATGAAGGAGAAGTAGCCTGGTTGAACAGTGTCTTCTGGCTGTGTCTTTCCTATTAGTGTCCACAAACTGATCTAGTTTCACTTAATTATATTATATCAAGCTAATTTCACCAGGGGTGGGTTCTACTTACCTTTACTACCGGTTCGCAATGGTAGTAAATCTGCACATGCGTAGATCACCCTTGATGACGTTGGGGCGGGTGGGCGGAGCCTCCTGCCGGTTTTACTACCGGTTCTATAGAACCAGACAGAACCGGGAGCAACCTACCCCTGAATTTCACTCTTTTCCTGTAGGTTAGGGGTCCCCAACACCTGGGCTGTGGCCCACTACTGGGCCGTGGCCTATTTGCAACCAAGCTGCACAAGTGGCAGGCAGGCGCACACAGACATGCATGCTGCTAGACTCATGTATGTGGCAGGCTGGTGCACATGTGCGTGCAGCTTGACTTGTGCGACCGGCAGGCTGGCACACATGTGCATGGCCAGCTGAACTTGCAGTCAAGTAGTGCATGCCTGCTGCTCACGTGGCCTGGTTCCCCTATCCCATCCTCCCCACCAGCTGGGCTACCAAGCTGCAAAGGTTGAGGACCACTGCTTTAGAGCAATCATGCAAAATTCAGTGTAACCTTGCATTTTTTGCAAAACTACTGCATTTTAATGTGATTTTTCACATACTAAATTTTGGGAGAATTGGGACTTCAGGTTCAACATAGAAAAAATACCAGCTCCCATGTTCACATTTTGGTTACATGACTAAGTGAATATCCTCAAAATAAGGTTTTCAGCAGCCCAGTTTTGGCAGTATATTCTCATGCTATTCAGAAGTGCCATGTAACCACTATTATAAAGTATGTAATGAGAAAAGAATGGAAAATATTTACCTTGTGCTTTATAGTTACGTTATACCTAAAGTATCGAAAGCAGGTCCTCCGCATTGGGTAAATTGCTTCTTTTTCAGTTTTTGTGGCATCTTTGTTAGATATAGTGATTTGGTGGGGTGGAGGACAGTTAAGAAAGAGATTTAGTGTTCTTGAGTTAATGAATACACAACAGTAAATATTCATAATGAGGAACCTTTGCATCCTTGAATTTTTTTCAATATTTGTTTAATTCAAATTGCATTGGAATATAGTTTCCCTCCTACATCTATTTTTTCTAATTGATATCACCACTCTAACAGCTTACATTTATGTTTGTAATAAATATTTTCATTATGCTGTAAGCAATAATTTTGGAAATAGTATTAGTTGAGAAAATGACATAGGGGAAAAAAATCTGTTCTCAGCAACATCGATACAAAAATGCAAGTGGTCCTTGACTGTTCAATGTTATGACACTTGGAAAGATTCTATAAAGCACTTCAGAAAAACAGAGTTGGAAGGGACCTTGGAAGTCTTCCAGTCAAATCCCCTGTTCAGGAAGGAAATCTTATACCATTTCAGACAAATAGTTGTCCAGTCTCTTCTTAAAAACCTCCAGTGTCGCAGCACCCACAATTTCCAGATGCTGTCATAAAATGTCCCGTTCCCTACAGTCATGTGATTACAATCTCAGTAATTGGCAACCTGTTTGAACTTATGATCGGTTGTCAACTGTCCTGTGATCATGTGAGAAAGTCAGTGGGGAAGCTGACAGGGAATGTTACAAGTTCCTGCTTCCTGCCGCAGGTTTTTCCCTCCCCTCCATGCACATTCAAAATCTAGCCAGGATGACATGTTCATTAATTATAACATAATTAGATTATAGATGTGGTTTATGCTGTGTACTGTACTCTTGAAAAATGTCTATGGAGATTCTCAGTCATCCAGGACACGGTTGTCCCAAAGGTGCTTTTTCAAGAGACAACTACCAAAACACCTTTGGTACTCTTTTAAGAATATTAAAAATCTAATTGGTCCAAAAGCAACATTCTAATTATTAATGGGTGGGACATACAAAATGTGATATTGTAATTAGAGTAGGTATACTGGTTTCCTGTTTAAAATCCTAGTAATCTTTAAACTTCTTAATATTTTAGGATCGGGGTTAGAGTCTTCTGCTTTCTTCCATACTATCTCTGCTAGCCTGTTGACATCATCTTTGGAATCCTTTCTGTATGACTCAATAACCCCTGAAATCTATTTGCCCATGATTAGAAAGAGGGTCTTTTGAGGGCCTACAGCAAAACTCTGAAACCTCTTCTCTTGGTAAAGACTTTCCTTTTAGGGAGGCCTTTAGAGTATAATCTCATCTGGTGTTTTTTTAAAAAAAATATTATCTCAAGACTTAAATATTTTTTGAACAATGGTTATTTGTTGATGTTTTAATAGTTATTAAATAGGAACTACCTAGAATTCTACAGAGGATAAATAAAATAAAAATATTTTAAGTAAGAACAAGCTGCTTAATGGAGAAGCCCAAACAATAGGACAGAAATAATTTTAAGAGCAACAATGAATAAATTATTACTCTTTGTCTGTTTGCCACTGCTGAGAAGGTCTTTTTCCTTAGCAATTTTTGCATCACTTTGTTTGTTTGGGCACTGAGGAGGCCCTGTAAAGGGTAGTAGATTTGAGTAAGAATATACAGGGAAAGGTATCTTGCAGGTAGCCCAGACCCAAGGCATTTAAAATGTTAAAGGTTAAGGTGTTTGACCAGTAGCCAATCAAATGGATAGCATATAGTATATACCAGTGATGGCCAACCTTTTTGCCGTTGTGTGCCAAAAGTGGGGGGAGTGCGGGGGTGTCACACGTGTGTGTGCCCACACCCATAATTCAATGCGCCCCACCCCCCTGTGCATGCCCACGCGACCCCACTGAGCTCCCCCTGCTTTTGACGTGCCATGTCCTGGGCTTTATTGGAGCCTAGGGAGGGCAAAAACAGCCATCCCCACTCCCCTGGAGGCCCTCAGGAAGCCGGAAACAGACTGTTTGCTGACTTCCAGTGGGACCTAGAAAGCCTCTGGAGCCTGGAGAGAGCGAAAAACGGGCCTTCCCTCCCCTGGAGGCCCTCCAGAGGCTGGAAACAGCCTGTTTCCCAACTTCCGGTGGGCACAGAAGGGCCGAAAATCAGCTGGCTAGCGTGTGCATGCGTGCCAGAGCTGAACTAGGGCAATGTTCGCGTGTCCACTTATATGGCTCCGTGTGCCACCTGTGGCACACGTGCCATACGTTCGCCATCATGGGTATATATAGTTAAAATATTACTTTTTTAGTCTTTCAAATCTATTCAGAAATAATTACAGTTTTTTAACAATTTGTAAAAGCTCTTCTGCATATAATAGATTGCCATTTTTATAACAAAGTTAGTTGAACATGGGCATTTTTGAACAGATTGTAATCATGGTGACTTACACTTTAGTCACCTCAAGAATGGGATAGTGTAACGCAAACAACTTGGGCTGCCCTTGAAAAACCACTTGGAAGCTACAGCTGGTCTAGATTGCATCAGCACAGGCAGTAATGGATATGACATGGTATGCCTGTGTGACACCACTTCCTCTGCAAGCTGCAGTGGTTGCCAGTTGACTTCTGGTACAGTTCAAGGTCCGGCTACTACCTATAAAGCCCTTTATGGCATATGGCCTGATTATTTGAGTGCTGTTATTTCTGATCCAGCAGAATGAATATTTTTCACGTCCCTTCAATTGAATAATGCCATCTAGTAGGAACCCAGGGGCATATCTTCTATGCCATCCTTTGGAACAGGATCCTCTCAGAGATCTGTACGGCTCCTCCCTTAATGGAGTTTCAAAAGACATTGAAAACCTGATTATTTTCCTAGGAGGTAGGGCAGTTGGTGAGGATATATGCTGTTTTTTATGGCTTTCTGAACACATGGCGTTTGTTCTATTATAATTCTGCCTTTTTATAAAGTAAAGTGCCCAGACACTTTAGAAGCTGGGCATTTTTTAAACCTATGTATTAAAAAACAATTTCCTGCAGCTTCCTCATCAATGACCTAAGTGTCACTTTGTAGCCCCACATAGAAATAAAAATATAGATTTAGACAGCTTTATCAGAAGAGATTAATCCTAGGTTTGATAATTTATCCTGAAGATTTGAAGTTTCTTGAACTGGTAAGACATTACATTAAGGATTGAGGTTAAAGGTAGAAATAAAAACTAAGGAGGGGCATTTTCTGTAAGCAAGAAATTAACCTGATTTTGGGGAAGTTATCCTTATCTATAGCCCAGATTATTCAGAGCATCAAGTCTTTCGTTCTTTCTCTCTCTTTAAAATAATAATAAAAATATTTCTGGAAGATTGGTGAAGAACAAATATACTATTATATTTCTCTTGATTTAAGCTGGTGAAGAAAAATGAACAAATATAAAATGTTTCCTTCTCAGGGAAAGATCATATTTGTCGATTTGTAGGCTGTGGAAGGAATGACAGATTTAATTACGTGGTCATGCAATTGCAGGTGAGTTTTTTACTTTTATTACTGTGTAAATTGTTAATCATTCACTATGGTTTGTCTTTCTGCATATAAAAAATGTTTTTCTATTTAAGTGAGAAAGACTGCAAATGAAATCCCAGATATGTCTGATTTACTGTAAGATTATCCAGTTTTAATATGTTTGGATTCTTCGCTGATGTTCAGCTTTATCGCTGAAAATATGTATTTGTGAACTGATTGTGTATTGTTATGCATTTTCATTACATTTTTAGCTTCATGAGTTTTATTAATTTATAAAAAGAATAAACCAGTAATTTGGCTAACTGTGGAATTATATATACTCTTCAGAAGTTGAGAAGCTTTAATCCATTCATCTAAGGTTTGAATAGATTCACTTAACAACCATATTACTAACATTATCAACTGCAGTGATTTATTTAACAACTGTGACAAGAAAGATCGTAACTCACTTAACAAATGTCTCACTTAACAAATTTTGGGCTTAATTGTGGTAGTAAGTCGAGGGCTACCTGTATTTTTATTAAGAAAACCACATAGATAGAAAATATCAAATGATTGATGATATAGTATTAGATAATGAGCTCTTTGTAATTGTTGACTTGAATACCAAAGTTGAAAATATTAAGAAGAATGTAGTTGTCATCAAACAAATCAACCTAGAGTCCTCACTTGAGGGGCATTGTTGATGGAGGCACTATTGGAAGACTTAAAAGACCAAATTAGGGGTGTGCCATGGGAAAAAAAATCTATCCATATGGTCCTTAACATTTGATGGCACATAATCAAATCGCACCCTAAGCTCTTCACTTAATTTCTTCATTGTTTGGACTTTGAAATTTTGGGAATATGCCATGGGTGTTTTCATTAGAAGGCTGTCATGAATGGTCTTTAAAAAGCAATGACTGCCATGGTAGATGTAGGCAATCACAAATGCACATTTATAATTAAACTAGTGAGGTATTTCCTGCCACAATACCTAAATCCCTTTAAATTGTGTTTAAAACCTCTGCTTGTTCTTGCCTTTTTAAAACAATTTTCCTCTTGCAAGGACTAAGCCAAACCAAAATACCAAATTACATCTACTTTTATTAGACTATATGTCTAAAGAGAATTTGCTTTATAGCGATGTTGCTCTTTTACTATTACTTGTAGTCAAGGCTGGGTTCTACTTACCTTTACTACTGGTTCGCAATGGGAGTGTGCACACTTCTGCGCATGCACAGATCACCCTTGATGATGTCGGGGCGGGTGGGCAGAGCTTCCTGCCGGTTTTACTACCGGTTCTATAGAACCGGACAGAACCAGGAGCAACCCACCACTGCTTGTAGTTGAGGAGGGGAACATACAGATTGCTTTTGCCAATGCTTTTACTCTAACATATGTTTTTTAAAATCAGTAGTAAAATTCACTGGGAATGCTTCATTGACACTATATCCTAAAAAAAAATAGCCTGGATGTTACTGTTTTTGTTTCTTTCAGGGGCGGAATTTGGCAGATTTGCGTCGAAGCCAAACTAGAGGGACTTTCACAATTAGTACGACATTGCGTCTTGGGAAGCAAATTCTGGAGTCTATTGAGAGCATTCATTTGGTGGGATTTTTACACAGAGATATTAAACCAGTAAGTTTCTCCATATATCAAAACCAAGAATTTACTTAAAGTTGCAATTGTTGACATAGCACAGCAGCTTATTAGATCTAAATAAATGTGATCTGAAATTATAAAGATATCTGTGCCTATTTTAAAAACTAATAATTGTTTATCAGTTTATCAATGTTATCACTTTTCAGTTAACATTATCTCAACATATGTAATTATTTTGTCTAACACTTGCTATGAGCCTAAAAACATGTTCTTAATATAAAAAAGCTAAAGTTTATTACCTCAACTACTATGACTATATTAACATTTTTCTTCAGTGAAGTCAGCAAATTCTGCAGAGGATGTCTCCTTCCCACTTGACTCAGGGACAGGGTTAGAAATTATTTCTGACATATCTTCCTGTATAAAGAGATATCACCTCTCCCATATTTGACCTTGTTTTATCCTAAAGAGCATGCAAACTCATCGATTCTTCCAAGGACTTTCTCATTCTAGAGACCTTCCATTATTTTTTTAGCTTCATTCTTTTCATTCTTTTCTCTTACTAAACACCTGATAACATGATAAACTCATGAACAGCGTCTCTTGATTGGCTGGTCTCCATATAGGTATCAACTTGTTCTCTTTCCCAGAGATGCCAGCTAACACTGCAGCTGTGGAATCACTGGCCATAAGACCTACAACAACAGGAGGGTCTGTTACCACTCCTCCAGGGAGCCAGATCACCCTTGTACAAAAGATGATTGAAGCTTACAGAGTGATTTGTCCCATTTACTGAGGGAGCAGCTCTCTCAACCGCTGCTGTCTCTGCTGATTCTGCCAGGTAACATTTCTGAAGCTCCCATGGCCTTCTGATCCCTGAAGATTGTCAGAGGCCAAATTAACCTCTCTGGATTAGGCCCATGCTAATGACCACTCACCCCTCTGGAAAGCCCATTTTGTGATTCTCAACTGGATTGAGCTGTGCAGAGAGGAAAGGTGGGAGGGGAAACAGTACTGCTCTATTTCCCTCCTCCCCCTTTCTCTTTTGAAACAACATCTGTGGACCCTTACCCAGAAGTCAGTGCCTAGACATCTATCAAAAGGAGAAGAGCTGGACCATCAAGGGAAAGATGGGCACCCAGCCTCTCTTTCTTTTGCACGTGAATCAGAGAATTCCCTGCAGGACAAGTCAGATACAGAAGAAGAGAGCTATCCATGGAATAGGAAGATGCCCAGTCAGTCTCCAAATCCATCAGGCCTTTAAAAAACAGACTTCCACAGCTTCTCAAAAAGTCTGCAAGCTCCAGATTTCAACAAACCAGAAACTCTGGCATCACAGAATCCAGTGAGTCTATGAGCAACAGAGATGTTCCGTGTAGCTAGTAAATCTATCTCAACGAAGTATTTAAGGCAGAAGGGAAGAGGGCATGATGTGAAGAATGGCTCCTTTCTGTCAGCTGAACTCTGTCCTAGATCTGTTCAACCTCCCCAGTGCCTACCTTCATGGGAACATAGAAATTAAAGATAGGGAGGGTACCTGCAAATACCAGGGTACAGGAAAATAGAGATCCTGCAGCACAGAAAACAGCCCTTGCCACAATGCACTCCCTTAATATTTGGTCCAGACAACTAATGGTTCAACTGTCTAGAGTAGACCCTAAACCGCATAGGCAGGGATGAACAAATCTGTTATGGTGGGTGCTCATCAGAACAATGTCCAATTTATAATCACAGGCATGGCAGCTAACTTGGTCACCAGAACATAGGATCATTTTGGATTTAGAGTCTAATGTTGGGCCAGTTCAAGGGAGAAAAGCTGTATGGAGAGACATAAGACCAAAAGAAAGTTCTGGTCTTGAAGCCCATGAATTATCTTTGCAGCACATTATTATGATCTTGTCTGAATCTTCTGAGTTAAAAGAACAACAATCTAATGGATTGACAATCTGAAGAGGCAGAAGGCAGAGGTAGCCATTCAAGAAACACCCTGAGAAGATTCTGATACAGATAATGACAGGCCAGAAGGCAGAATCTGAGAACATGCCAACAGTTATGAAGGGTTGAGCGAAGGTAACCTGGTGCTATATGAAGAGCAAGGCACTTGATACCAGTTCAAGACCCTCCCATTTGTCCTGTTGTCATCTTCTATGGTATTCATGTACAAAATGATTTTTGTAGCCTATCTGAGATCCTGGGGTATACACATATTCTCTTATTTAAATGATGTGTTCATCCAATCCCTATAGATTGAACAGGGGAGAAAGGACATTAAGATCATAGTGCAGATCCTTAAGGACCTGATCGTTTTAATCAATGAAAATAAGAACATCTTTCTAATAGTACCATCTCTGTGCCATTCTGGACACAGAAAGAGACCTTATCTAGCAAAAACAGATAATTCAACAGGTTTCATGACTCTTGGCAGCCTTCAGGCCAGATCATCAGTACCATGGCCAGATTCCATTCCTCTCTATTGATGCCCTAACCCTAACCCTTTCCTGAATTGAATATCCCTAAATTGTCTGAAATGCCTACATCCGAAGGTGAAGAATCAAGTTGTGGCTGTCTCTATTCAGGAGAAGGAACATACTGTATGTTTCTCCCTACAGGTCCAGCTGATCATAGACAACAGTGTCAGGGAACAGGGTGCACACTCTATAAATTCTATACAGAGAAAAGCCCAAGACAGCACAAACGTTTTCGGGCTGTATGCAATATGAGATCTGTGAGCAAGGTTGAAGCCTTCCTGAAATACCAGTATTTCTTTATGATCTGGCTAAACATTATCTTTTTGTGCCTAGACACAATTTTCAGGACTAAGATCATAAATTAGTTATTTTACTACCGTGTTTCCCCGAAACTAGAACCTGTTCCGATAATAAGCCCAATTGGGCTTTCAAGCACATGCACTAAAATAAGCCACCCCAAATATAAGCCCCCCAATATTTAGATGCATGTGCAGCTGCCGTGCAAACAACATGGCATGAGGAGGCGAGGACGGAGAGGAGGTATGTATTTTAATTTTGGCTGTTCACCGCCTGGAGTCCTTTGGGAGAAGGGCAGTATAAAAATTTAATAAATAACAACAACAACAACAACAACATTAGACAGAAATGCAAAGTTCTTTACTTAGGAGAAACAAATAAATCAAATGTAGAGACAGGATGAGGAATGCCTAGCTTAGTAACAATATGCATGATAAGGACCTTGGCAGCTAAAAGGGCACATGCAGTTTTAAGCAGCATCAGTAGACATATAGTTCCCAAATTTTTGTAAGAAAGGATCTTGTAGGCTGAGTTACCTAAGCTTCTCCACAGCTAAGAACTGTGCCATCCTCCTTTATGAAGAGAGAGCAAGTCAAATAAGAACTTGAACCCCACAAGCGAATGTGGGAAAAGGGGGAAAAATGAACTGTGTAAGAGGAGAGAAGGATTGAAAATCCTGAGAACTTCAGACTAACCAACTAAAGACATATTAAATGGAAACATGCATGTCAGGCAGGAAAGATCAGGTCCACACATGAAAGTCTAATTAAACTGATTTATTGCTTGCTACCCATGTCTATGCATAGGAATAGTCTCAATTAATGGTCAGCACTATTTTGGTGCTAGATAATGGTCAATGGAATTCAAGGAGGGTTGGAATTAGTTCTGTTGTGGCTATGTAGAGATTCCAGTCTGATCCCACTTTTAACTCTGCGCCCAGGTTCTGCCACTCCTCCTCCTACAGGAGTGGTGCAGAGTGCTTCTGCTAACTCATGCTGCATCTATTCTCTGTAGTGGCCCATTGTTTTAAAGGTGCAGGAAACTTCCTAAGGACAGCACTAATTCCACTACATCAATTGGTCAGGCTTCACTTGGAGTGCTGTTTCTAATTCTGAGCATTAAACTTTAAGAAAGATTTTGAGATACAGAAGGATTGGAAGTTGATTCAAGGAATGGAAGCTAAACCTGAGGAGAAGAGACTAAGTGATCTAGATGTGTTTGGTCCTAAACGATAAGAGTAGGGAGACCAGCCTGAAGAGAGTTTTCAGATTTCCAGAGCTACAGAGCATAAAGCACAAAATTAAGTCTTGTGTTTCAAGATGAACACTGAGAGGAAAAACACTGTCAGAGCAAGGGTAGGCTGACAGTGTAACCGATACCCAATGAAATAGTTCCTCTTCTCTAGATGGGTTCAAATAGAAGTTGGGCTATCTAAATGGCTCTTTTCACATCTCTGAAGTGCTGAAACATCTTTTCACTCTCAGCTCTCATCCGCTATCAGGTTGGGAGGTCTTTATTTTCTGTTTGCATTTGCCCTTAGCAGAACTTCCTTTTGAACAGGTTGGAAGCCATGTTGCAGATACAGATTTGCATTTGCTGAAGCAGCTAAAAGCTTTTTGCCAGATTTTTATATTAATCCAGTTTGTTACTGGGAGACCTCCACACTTCATGAGTTAGCTTTGCTCAAGTGTCCAAATGTCAATTGTTGCTTGTGGCACACTGTGCCAGAAAGCACAGCTACATCTAAAATTAACTTGGTTTTACTTAGGTCCCCCCCCGGAATCATATTCAAAATATTTTTCACAATAATTAATCTTCACTGAGAATTCATTGCTCTTCCTTGTTGAATCATTGAATGAATTGAATGATTGAATGAATCATTGAATCATTGTTCAATGATTGAAAAAGAGAAACTAGTTCAGTTCATACATCTAAGGAGTTTATTTAAAATCTTCTAATGCATCTAACTACAAGCTCTTATGGTGTTTCTTAAAAGCAATAGAATCTGCAATTGTAAGCTTCCACTTTATACTATACCAATCTTTACCTTACAATAGCAAGCATGCTGCAACCCCACAAATAGTGTCCTGTCACCTCGGGGTGTCCCAAAGATGCTTTTCCAAGAAACAACTGGACTTTCTTGTTTTTTCTTTGAACATGTTTCGCTTCTCATCTCATCCAAGAAGCTTCTTCAGCTCTGACTGGATGGTGGGGAATGGAAGGATTCACTTCAGGGTATAAATGCTGATTTTTAAACAAATGTCCTAAGATGAGCCTGCATGGCCTTTCTTTGCAGCCATTTCTGCTCCACGTTTCTCCCTCTCCCAACCAAAACTCACACAGAACCTTCACACGTTCAACATTCTGCTGCAATATTCACTGGGTTGGGAAATGCCATTGCTAGAGGCAAACCTGGTTTGGAGGTGTAAATGATGTACCTTTCCCTTATTTACGGGGTGGGGTGCAGGTGGAGATATATCTGTTTTGCAGAAAACAGAAAACCCCAGGAACACTGGATCCACCAGTCTTGCAATCACTGTCAGCATATTAAAGCGCGTTTTATTGCCCTGGAGAGCCATCTAGAGGATTCTCAGCTGAAGCTAAAGGAGTTAAAGGAACTCGGTGGAGTTCGGTGCTTACATTCCATTAAAAATTGTTAAATGGAGTAGAGGAGTGCTGGCATTGTGACTGCCTTCAAGGTTTGAAGCACAGTGATGATAACTTTACTGTCTCCCAAATGGGTAGCCAGTTATTCCTAACCTGTTAATTTAATAACTGTATTCGTATACTGCTTTATTATGTCCCTTTTCCAAGGGGACAGATGCCTCTTACTGCTATTTATATAACATTTCTTGCATTCTTACAGTTCAATACAACTGCATTATCTTGCAAGCAAGGACAAACAGAGGACGGAAGGGTGATATGATAAGTAATAGAATTTACCATTTTAGGTTTTTTGCTCATAGAAATTATTAGAGGTTTAATCGTCAACAAATCACAAGCTAGACAAAATGCCAGCTAAAGATCACAAGGGCTGCCATGGCTGAGAAAAAAAGGACAAGAGCAAAAAAAAAATTAACTTCCATGGTAGTAGGCACATCAGTGTCATAACTAAAATCTTCAGACGTCCTAAAGCAGTTATGTTCGGTAGTTACATATATTGCTTTAAAACAGAAATTGTAATGAAGGCCTGATATTACTTGAAATTTATGAACAGGTTACTTACACATGTAGGTCAAGTAGGATTACAAGGAAGGTGTGTTGGATATGTTTGCTACCTTGAGATATTTGTAAAAATAATAAAGCTGGGAATAAATAAAAACATAATTCTTCATTGAAACAAAAAGGTCTTCTTAATCATGACAGAACTCTTTACTAGGATTAGAAATACGGTAAGAAAAACTCAGAAATACAACAGAGGAATTGTTGATGAAAATGTTAGAACTACCAGAGATGGCAAAATTAATTTTCTTAAAGATCAGCTACAGTTATTAGTGAGTGGAAACCTTTTATGGACCTTTCTGCTGAAAAAAGAAAAAAAATGTATTGGAGATTTATGGATTTGATGATTAGAAAGGGGAGATCATGGAAAGGATATTACATTGTAAACTTAGAGAGGGTAAAATGTAATACCATATAAGTGCTGTTAAGATCGGAAGCCACTTTATTTTTTATTTTCTGCTTTTTTTTATTCTTCTTTCCAAAATTTAAATTGCTTTTATAATATTTTATTAAATACTTAATAAAAAACATGTTTAATAAAGAAATAGGAATAAGCTTCTCAGAAGACCATGACTTCCAAGAAAACTGCAGGGTTATGCCCAGGTAATAACTAGGAGTCAACACAACACTGACTCAAAGCAAGATGCCAGGCATGATGGGGAAAAAAAGGCTGGAGTTATTCTTCCCCTTTTTTTCTTTTTGGTAGAAATGACCTCCAACGCAATTAAATTCTGCATTAGAATGCATTCTACATTGTCAATGATTTAGTCTGCCCCCCCCCCCAATTTATAACAGGGGGGGACGCATGGAATTTTAAAACTAACTTTCTCATGATTTTACAATGTCAGCGAATTTAACTGTTATCAAATTGATATTCATTTATTATTCATGAATACATAACAAATCTTGTTTTTACTTCCAGAATCCAAATGCTCACTTTGTAATCCCTTTCCGGTATATGAAGGGACTGCAGATAGGCATGCAGATTTTTCTTTGTTCATCTTTATAGCCACCATCAGGACTTTAATCATGTTTGCAAGTTGCGCAGACTGGGGGAGCCCATCTCCCATGAGTAGATCAGAGGTAGCAGGGAAACCAACTCAGAAGTATGTTCATTCTTCCAGAATAGAGGACAGCAGGACAAATATTAACTAATCGCCAACCAGTAGTTTTGTTATGTATCTGGGCAGAAAACGGGGCCAGGGCTACAGCTAGGAAGTTCAAGACCTTTCTCACCACCCACCAGTATTGCAGCCCTCCTCTGGCAGGTCAAAGGGATCTCCGAATACAAAATTTCCTCCACAAGGATTTTTCTCAACAAAATGTGTCACTCATTTGCATATGAAAATGTATATATCATTAAATCCATTGCTACAGGAAGTGTATAGTCATTTCAGCTTGCCCAAGTTCATGTAATATGAGTAGCATTTGCATTTCCTAATTCCATACAGTTCTGCAGGAACAGAATTCATTTGTCATCCCATAAATCCCATTAGTTCAGTCCACGGTGGGAAGGAAGTGGGGGAAAATAAAAATTGACATGTTTTTGAGCTACAGGTAGTACAATAAAACCACTTAATGTATAGCTATTCAGGATTGTGGAAAGGACAAGCCTGGATAAGTTTCAACTATTTTAATACTTTAGCCAAGTTTAAGAATCAGTAGCCTATTTCTAAAGTGGGAGATTATAACTATTCATGTATTTTAGAGGAACTTAACACAAAAATATTGGGTAAATTTATGCAAGTTGAAAAGCAATGCTTTTTAAAATGGATTCTAGAAGGGATAAAATAAAGGCCTGTGCCAAATGTATTTCCCTAATAAAGCCAAACTCCAGGATTAAAAAAGGATTCTTCATAATTGGAATACTAGGTAACGTAAGGCGTTTTCAGATGGCAGCTGTACCCTGGGGCCTGCAAATGTGTTGTGGGTGTATTGCAAAATGTAAGCCAGATCTTAACCTTTGGAAAGTCTCCTTTTGTATTTACCACCTCAGTCCCAATATTGCCACAAGAGAAGACAATTGTTTGAGACAGTGATGACTTTATTAAGAGGGGAGATGTTACTGAAACATTCACGTTTCTTCCAGCCTCTCTACTTCCTCAGAGGCAGATGGAACAAAGTGCCTCCAACTGCAAAATACAGAGCCAAGTTGTAAGAAAAAGAAAATTGCACAGTCTTTACTCCTTAGATGCCATATGAACCATCAGGTCTACCACACGATTGCTGTATCCATATTCATTATCATACCTAAGAAAGAAAGGTGGTTTCTTTTAGTCTTGAGAAAAATAGCAGTAGCAAAAAAAGCAGCATGAAGCCACTGCTTGCCACCACATATTAGAATATTAAACTAACAGCCATCATCTACCCCCTTCCATCTCTTACCAGGAGACCAGCTTGACAAAGTGATCACTGAGAGCAATGCCAGCAGCTGCATCAAAGATGGAAGAGTGGGTATCGCCATTGAAGTCAGAAGAGACCACCTGGGGGAGAAGAAGTAGATGTTATAATCCATGAAGATAAGCATTGAAGAGCGAAGTCTCAAAATTAAGCCTCCATGTATATTTATGAGACAAATCAAATGAACCTAGATTGAATGGTTGGCTGTACTAGATGGCCACATTTTACATGTTGAAGGCAGAGTAGAAAAAGCATATTTTATGACTACATACAGTCATGTTTACAATACCTAAAAACTATTGCCAAATTTCTAATCACGTTACCAAAATTGTTACAAAGCACTCCAATGGGCCCAGCAGTTATTTTTGTATCATCAAAAATTTTCAGTTTACCTGGTCTTCTGTGTATCCCAGAATACCCTTCATTGGGCCTTCAGAAGCTGCCTTCACAATTTTCTTAATATCATCATACTTTGCCTAAGAAAGCAAGTGAGGGAGACAGAAGTATTAAATAATTGAATTCTGCCCAGATTTCTTATTGTGTAGCAAGCTCATGGTCAATTCATTCTCACCAACATCTGCTACCATTCAAACAGCCTTGGCAAGAAGCATGTTCAAAATCTCAAGGACCACAAGTTTCCCACTCCTAACTTAAGTTACAAAGAACTTGATTGCAATAAATTTAGAGCAGCATTTCCCAATCTGGCACCCCACCACCACCACCAATTCCCTAAAGCCTAGAAAAGTAAGGCCCATCAGATTTGGACTGCTAAGCATTGGTTAACCATTACCATTAATTTTCTGAATGTCTTTGCTGATCTAGATTTTTGAACCTTAGTTTTGTTCAAGCAGGAAAGCAGGCTTAGAACTGTTTTACTGTAGGAATACTCACTGGTTTCTCTAAGCGGCATGTTAAGTCCACAACAGAAACATTTGGAGTTGGGACACGGAAAGCCATTCCTGTGAGCTTCCTGTGAATGTAGGAAAAGATTCAGGTTAAGATATACATAGTCCTTGTTTTGGCCTATGATGCAATCATTTGCACTTTGTGCTCAGGAAGGCTTACCCATTCAATTCAGGAATGACTTTGCCTACAGCCTTGGCTGCACCTGTGGATGCTGGGATGATATTCTGAGCTGCTCCTCTGCCGTCCCTCCACAGCTTCCCAGAGGGGCCATCCACAGTCTTCTGTGTGGCTGTGATGGCATGAACTGTGGTCTGGAATAGGAAAAGCAGGATAGACTATTTATACCATCTAAAGTTGAATATTTATTCCAGGTACCACAGGAAGAATTTGCACACATGCATCCCCATTTAACATTTCACCATTATGCAACACAACTTTAAGTGTGGGAGAAGCCGTGGAACTACCTAGGACTTGTGCAGTTCACATACCATAAGACCTTCCACAATGCCATAGTTGTCATGGATGACCTTGGCCAGTGGTGCCAGGCAGTTGGTAGTACAAGAAGCATTGCTGAAAAAAAAAAGGAAGAAAAACTCAATGGATGGACATGCACCATTTTAGAAAACTCATGTTATTCTGGCAATACAGCCTTGCTTCCCCCCCCACTTGCTTTCTCCCATAGTCACCTGACAACTTTCAAAGACTTGTCGTATTTTTCATGATTGACACCCATCACAAACATGGGAGCATCAGCTGATGGGGCAGATATTATAACACGTTTAGCACCACCCTTCAAGTGAGCCTATAAGGGAAAAGAGTAACATTTTACCTTGTATTTAAAAAGAATATAAATAATCCAAGACTGGGGAGCAAGCAACAGTCTTAAGGAGAATCTAGTCACACATTGCTATGAAAATTTTTTTTTCTGGATTTCTCATATAGTATGATGGAAATGTTTTATAATTTTTTGTTTATAAAATTTATTTGCCACACATCTCACAGTTCAGACGGCTAAGCAGATAAATAATTTAAAGTGGCCATGTCCAAATGCCAAAAATATTGTTTCACCATAGCACTTCATCACTTCATCTACTTCCTCCTCAGAAGATAGGTGTTTTGAGCATACGTACTTAACACATTAAATTCTAAAAAGATAAAATTCAATTTTGTTGTTCAGTTGCAAAGTTGTGTCCCACTCTTCGCAACCCTCATGAAAATAGAATACAAAACACTTATGAATCCAGATGGCATCCAAATTTTCCATCAGTATCAGAAGTGTATACCTCTCTTTATAGCAGAAATTTGTACAATGCTCCTTCCTCCTGTAACAGATACTTACACTAGCTTTTTCTGTGGTGGTGAAAACCCCAGTTGATTCCACAACATAGTCAGCACCAGCCTCACCCCACTTAATGTTTGCAGGATCACGCCTGGCAAGAAGAGAGAAGGACCAGCTTAGATTCTTCAGGCAAGAAATAGACTACACAAGTAAAGAAAACTTGAATGAAGGGGATGCTACTCACTCTTGGAAAACAGTGATGGCATGTCCATTGATGACAAGTTTTCCATTCTCCGCATGGACAGTGCCATGGAAGCGGCCATGAGTAGAGTCGTATTTAAACATGTACACCTGAAATTAAGACACACATTAACTCAGTGTAGCTTATTGGGACAAGTTTCTAGAACATTGAAGGGGAGTGTTATTTGTTGACATATGAAAGTTTCTATGATCGAGTGTAACTTGCTTTGCCTTAAAAGCAGACAAACTCAGGCCCCCTGAAGAACAACAGAGGGTAATTACCATGTAGTTCAGATCAATGAATGGGTCATTGATGGCGACGACTTGGATCTTACCACTGGTGACTGCTGCTCTGGCAACCAGACGGCCAATACGGCCAAAACTAAAGGAAGAAAATATAAAAAGCAACTGTTATCTCCGGAATGGATGAAAACATGGGCGTTAAACTTGCAGCGTCACGTTGCTATCGCGTCACGTATCATGTTTTTCCCCTTTACAGAGCTGGGGTGGGTGTGGCCTGCACATGACACATCTGGCCCATGGGCCGCCAGTTTGACACCCCTGGGTTAAGAAAACTAATTCAGCCCAACATGTATCTAAGAGCAGAAAAGCAGTTTGAGAAAGCATCAAGGATCACTTTTTTGGATAGGAAAAGAAACAGACTGAAGTAACTACCTAAACAGGTGGCCTATACATATTGAGTGGCAAATATTAAGACAAATTAACATGGTGTCCTGCAGAAGATCTGAACCATTAACATAGTTTATTAGCAGTGGCTATGCAAAATAAGGATGAAATTTGTATTACAAAACACTTTTTAAGATACCCTATAACTATTTCTGGCTTATTCCCTAAATTTTGATCTAGTTCTGGGCAAAGGGAATTTATTCAGAGTAGACTTTCTGCTTTAACACTAATGTCTATTTGAGCCTTCTCTCTGGTATTTCAAATTGCAGCAAAACTTCCCAACAGAGACATACTGGTAACTGTCACTGAAATATACAACCAGAGTTCCATGTTTGATTTGTTCTACTCTTAGCAAATTACAGAATTCAAATGGAGACACTCACCAGGCTTATAAAGCAATCATCTACCAGTACCAGAATAAAGACTGGTAGGATACAGCTCAGAAAATTCTTCTCAGTTTCTTTGCAGAGGTAAGGGGCCAATGACAAAATGGAGGCTGGGAGGAGGGCAGGGCAGGGATGTCACTCTAAAAAACATACTTCAGAGCCTTAAAACAGTATGGGGCTTTAGAGGATTATGTGACTGCTTTGTATTTGAAACAAAGAGCATCCTTGCAGGAAACTGAATAACTCCCCTCTCTCCCTCCAAACTTGTGGCCATCCTCCTTCAAAATCCACCTTTTTTCTTTTGCAAAATAATTCAGCATTAACACATATTGAAATTACCATACAGGTTGCAGTTTGGAAAGGATTTCCTTCTTAAATCAGCAAGATTGCTCTAAAATGTTTCAAAATCTTCAGTTTTTTATGACTAACAAAAGAATAAAGGGGAACTGAAGCTTTTACAATTTTACAGCTGCACAAGGCTGCTTTATGGAAAGTCTGTAAGAGTTATCTAACTAGAAAGAATGCTTCAGGGTTTCTTATCTTGAGACTAGAGGGTTTTCAGGGAACACACCCAAACCTCTGCCAATAAATCTTTTCACCTGTCTGTCAAGCTCTAAAAATCAGTTTCCGTTATTTCATTATCAGTCTATACCAGTGGTGAAATCCAATTTGTTTACTACCGGTTCTGTGGGCATGGCTTGGTGGGCATGGCAGGGGAAGGATACTGCAAAATCTCCATTCCCACCGCACTCTGAGGCCAGCCAGAGGTAGCATTTGCCAGTTCTCTGAACTGCTCAACATTTCTGCTACCAGTTCTCCAGAACCTGTCAGAACCTGCTGGATTTCACCCCTGCTTTATACACTGATAAAGTGAAAAGTGTACACCTATACCCTTGGGCAGAACTTGAGTTGCATCTTCCCATTTGTCTTTCCTAGGAAATGCTATTTGAAACTCCCTTATACCCCCCATCCTGCTACGGAAAGGTCAAACACTAACTTTAGAGCCAGTCCTCTCAGATACCCAGCTGGAGTTATCTGGTTACAGTTTTTGGTTGCTAGAAGGTCACATTCTTAATAGGCCCTTCAGACCAAAGGATATATAAACCTCTCTGCAGACATTATAAGATGCTCTGTATCTCAGCATGTAAAGGTATCAGGGGGGAAAAGTATGTAGAATTAAAGGCAATATAGAGAAGATGAGAGAACTATTGTAGCTTCCTGGCAGGAATGACTCAGCAATTAATGTTTAGGAAAGTGAGTCAGTCCGGGGTTTCCTGTACCCATCGTGGCCACAAGCTTTGCTCCATGTGCTTCGGCTGTCCCAGAGCACGTTGAAATAAAAAAAAAAGCCAAAGATGGCAGCCTTAAAAATTTTATACAGGGTGCCACTTGAGCAAGAGAAAGAGTGCCAAGAAAGACACAAGCAGATCCTGTTGGGAGAGAAACAGCTGCTGGAAAAGGGGAGGGCTGGGATGACTTCTAGATGTCCTTGGAAAGGAAAGGAATGCTGGGGCTGGAAGCTCCCGTTGCAGCCTCCCAAGGTCTGCAAGAAGCTCAGGCTGGAGAGCAATACTGGCCATCCCCGCACCAGTGTCCCCCTATTGGCCGAAAAAGTTATTCAAGCTCCCGTGCGAGGGTCGCCCCACCCTCGCTGGCTCGCTCGCTCCCTGCCATGCATAGGCAGACTCGCTGCACGTCCGCCCCCCTTGTCGGACTCACCCGTTGATACCAATTTTCACCATCTTCGCCGCTTAAATAACCGTTCCTAAGGAAAGAGGAGGCAAACTTCATCAACCGGTTCCAGAAACTTCCCCCCCTTTTCCCTCCGCCTCGAGAGTCCCTTACAGCAGGGGTCTCCAAGCTTGGCAACTTTAAGCCTGGTGGACTTCAGCTCCCAGAATTCCCCAGCCAG
>JANHZT010006935.1:57507-71355 GCA_032468215.1 Stegonotus admiraltiensis | reverse complement strand
ACCTTGAGCCTGGTGGGACTCGAACTTGCAGTAATTACAAGCAGCAGATGTTAATAACAGTGTTTTAGTCCACTGTACTACCAGGGCATGCGTGCGTGACCCCACTGCGCTCCCCTGCTTTTGGCACATGACGGCGAAAAGGTTACCGGTAGGCCCGGTAGGCCCAGTAGGCCCATTTTTCGGCCTCCTCAGGCTCCAGAGGCTTTCTTGGAGCCTGGGGAGGGCGAAAATGGTCTTCCCCATCCCCTTGGAGGCCCTCCGGAGGCTGGAAATGGCCTGTTTCCCAACTTCCGGTAGACCCGGAAGGCCCAAAAATCAGCTGGCCAGCACACACATGCATGCTGGAACTAAGGTAGGGCAATGCTCGCGTGCCCACAGATATGGCTCCGTGTGCCACCTGTGGCATGCGTGCCATAGGTTCGCCATCACGGACCTAGGGGGAAGACATTGTTTTGGACTATTTTCAACTGAGCAGTAGCCTTCATATTCCCCTTCCCATGTAATATCTAAGCTATCACTTTGTCCTGAGATATTTCAGATGTGGTTACAAGTTGCCTTCTTTTTAACTTAAAAAAACCACTTCAGGATAACTCTTATTGTACATCAGGCAGTTACTAAAACAATAGATAGATCAGATGTCCTTCACTTGCAGGAGATGCTAGATATTTGAAGGAAGAACATTGCTGGATTTTGTGGATGTTAATTTACCGTGTGTTTTTTCCATGTTACTTGTGCCAAGGTTCATTGCCTCAGTTTTATTCTTTCTCAATATTCAGTCAATGACCAGCAGTCTTTTAAAGCCAATCTTAATGCAAGAGATAAGAGTCATGTCATCAGTATATATTAGAATTGAAATTTTGCATCTATTCAGTGAGTGAGAAAAAAAGCTTTGTGATTCCATAATCATTATATCATTAATGTAAAAAATAAATAGGAAGGGAATGAGTGGACAACCTTGCTTTACAGCTTTCTCCAATGATATAGATATATCATATATGTATATAATACAGACTGAGGTTGCATGTTAGATGAAAGTTTTATATAGGTAAAAAGTTAGATATAGGAAATCAGTTCTACTAAAATTTGCAAATATAAGCAAATAAGAAAGTTAAAATATGTCAAAAATAAACCACAAAAGCTCCAGTTAAGCAGCAATGTTAACACAATCTTAAAAAGTGTAGATTGTTAAACTTTAAAAATCAGTTTTGAATAATGATGTTTTTTCTTGTGTTCAAATAATCTTTGAGAAAGAGTTTCTTGGATTTCAACAAGAAAATCATAACATATCGGTGGTGTCCTTACTGTACTAAAAATATATGTTCCTTTTTCCTACCCATCAAATTAACAGAACTTATATAGATTCGTATAGGGGATGAATTGTATAGATTTATTTCCTGTTTATTGATTAGTTTTTAATGCTGCCCAACTTTGAGAAGATTCTTGGTGATATAAAATAAACAACAGAACCACCTGAACAAGATTGCATCAATAACTTTTTTTAAAAAAAGTTGGACTCCAGGAGCAGCCTAACCAGAGTTAGGTTTTAAGAGACTTGTGGAACACTTGAAGAGTGGGAGCCTTATGTATCTCTAAGAGGGATTCTGTTCCACAGGGCATGAACCAACAGTGAAGGAATGCTTCCTTGTTCCCACAAGATGATAGCATTTAACTAAAGGGACTTGGAGCATATTCACTCTGCCCAAGCATATTAGTCTAGCAGAAACAGTTGAAAACTTGAAAGGCTTTACAGATGATGACCAAAACTTTGAATTTCATCCAGAAGCTAACTAGTAGCCAGTGCAGCTCAAAAAGCAGCAATGACACATAAACATAACAAAGATCTCTATTACTCCTTGTGCACTGCATTTTAGACCAGCTGTAGCTTCTGAATTGTGTTCAAGGCAGCCCTGTGTAAAGAGAATTACAGTAATCCAGTTGTGAGGTGACAATGTAATGTAAACATTTTTAAGCCTAACTTAAGTTGAACATGGAAATACATAAAATATATGTAATATGACATATCCTGCATTAAAGAATGCAGAAATGACAAATTTCTTCTTTCTTTTCAAGGTTGCGGAGGTACAAAGTGCTAGGAAGTAGCAGTTCTGATTCAGACCTGATCTCCCGCCTGGCTCAGATCCTTCAGAATGGATCTCAAAAACCACGAAGCCCTTCACAATCTAAGAGTCCAGGATCTCCACATAGCCCCAAGACTCCACCCAAAAGCCCAGTCATTCCCAGACGCAGTCCCAGTTCCTCCCCTAGGAGCTCTTCTCTGCCTCGTACTGCCAGTTCTTCACCATCTCGGGGTGGAAGGCCACACCATGAGCAGAGAAGTTCATCCCCACATCTTGGAAGGAGTAAATCGCCTCCTAGTCTTTCAGGCTCTTCATCTTCCAGAAGATCCTGTCAACAAGAGCACTGCTACAACAAATCTAGCAAAAACGGTCTGAAAGGATCTAGTAGCTCTTGCCATCACTCTTCTAGCATTAAACCTCCCACTGGGAAGAACAAATCAGCCAATAAACTTAGCAGATAGGAACTGAATCTTGTCAGGTGTCAAAACCCACCCACCCCTCCATTCAATCTAATGCATGTTGTGTCTGTGTACTATGTATTTTAAAAAAGGGACCGTCTTCAAAGATTAGCATTTATCTTGACTTTTGGAGAAAAACAACTTTTCAGATGAATTATTTATATGGCTCACTTTGTATAGGAGTGGCCAGGCATTGCCCAAGAGAGGGCAGCAAGCAGATCAGGGAAGCTGGAGAGTGGAGATGGAGCAGCCAGAAAGTCCATCTGGAATCACATTGTTTGGGAGACTAGTGTTTTAATATGATTTTTCTTTCCTTTTTATTTATTAAAACAATAAGCTGACTCTAGATTTTCATCAAGGAAAATTATAAAACCTGAAAGAAATGTACTGGGACACTACTATGCTTGAGGTTTAATCAGCTGCTATGTTTTTAAAGATTTTAAAAAGCACATTATTTGGGACAGAAAATTCTACAAAGTCTTCTGTGTAATATTGGCCTTTTTCACAAACAATTTCACTTTGTTCATTGCCCACATTCCTTTTTGATTGATAATTATCTCATCAAAAGAAAAAAAATATTTATATAATTGCACAGGATTACAACCCTGTATTTTAAGAGCTTGAGGTAACAACATGTACTTATATTTACAGATCCCAAAGCTTCTATTATCTGTTTGGGTTCTGATCCATTTGGTTACTTAACTGTTTATTCATTTCTAGGGCCAGTTCCAGTTATAAAATAAAAGTCAGATAATCTTAAATTATGGTAGAAATACAAAGGGTTTGGGATCATGTAACATCTTTATAGTTACATTAGAATGCAATCACTTCTCAGGGCATCACTGAGAGAGCCAGTGTAAAACTTAACTAGAATCTTTTATCTTTTATGAAATACTTCATTCACTTAACTTTACTATAATGTTCATCTCCAGTGTTATCAAACTGAAGAAGAGGTGAAATGTTTACACATTTAAACTTGAAACTTCATCCTTAATCTAGAAGAAAATTGAAGCTTTAAATCTCTTTATAAAAGTGACTGAAGTATGCTAGAGAAAATTAGCAGAACCTTTATATTCTCTAGGAGGTAGTACTTGCTAGGATAAAATTACAGGACTGTGTTTGAAATGTTAAAGTCTCTAATCCTATATTGTATAGAAAAAAGTAATATGCGCATTTCCCAATATGTACAGAGCCAATACCTGACCAATAGTGCTATATCTATGAAAGGGGATCGCAGCATCTTCATGATTTTGCCATAGTGTAGATGTACATAGTAGATTCCCTCCCACTTCCTCCAAAATATGCTTGATTTGAAATATGGAAAAGTGGACACTAAAACTTGTGTTTAAAAATAGTCTTCCATTCCCCCAAAATATTAGTTAATGAATAAGAATGGCAATTTCTAGTTTTCCCAAACATAGGTGTGATTGATTTTAGATTGCCAGATTCAGAAATCAGTGATGGAACGGAATACAATGTAGAACGTAAAGTACCGTAAGTATGACCAGTTCTTTAAATGGAGATCTGGATTAGAAGAAGCTAAATATAGGAGGAATTTAGGCAATTACTGATCTGCTTGTTGTAGTCATCATACGCCTTAGCCAGCATAAATTCTTTTTAATTTAATGTTATTTTATTTGCTGCCAAAATTGTAACTCTGGATTAAAAAGGGAACATTTTCTCTGTGAGCTAACACATTTCTAATGCTGCATTGAAGCTGCACTGAATTCTCTTGTTCTGTCAGAATGTGTTGGAAATTTTTTACTCCTAAATATGTATTTTCCCCCATAAGTAATGTAGCACAGTGTGAAATCGTAGCCTCATTCAGGTTTCAAGCACTACAGAGAGAGTGCACTAGCTGGAGCATATTTGCTATACTTTGAGAAACTGAATGATTTAAAAGATCTGTTGTATTATATTGTATAATAGGTGCTATACCAATAATTGCATGTTCTTATAGTAAGTTATATATTATAAATATTTATAAATATATACATACATACACATATATGCTTCTATATACTTTCACGATTTTCCCATTACATTTGTAAAATTATGGACCACAGATCATGCTGTATTCTTTCAGTTACGTGCCTGAATTATATGCCCTTGGCCTTGCTATTCCTGTTTGCTGGCATGCACAAAGCTGAATATTTTTCATGCTCAGTTCAGAACAGAAAGAGTACTCAAAATGGAGTTGCTCGGCAATTCAGTGTTTCGTATCAGCATTGACAGTTCACTTTTACAATTCTGAATAAAATGGAAGGACTTTGAGAAACTATGTGTTTAATAGCCAAGGTCAGTGTAGGGTCTTGATTTTGTCTTTTCATCCTCTTTCTGTATCTTTCTAATCCGTTATGATAACTTTTTCTGTTAAAGTTTGTGTCATGATACTGTTGGTGATAAATAGGTATGTGTGATATAAAAAAAGTCAAGACTTTTTCTTCATCTTGCCTTGCCAGCTTTTACCCCTGTTCTTTACTTGTTGCAACAATGCAGGGATTTTCTCTTTAGGCTACTGACAGTAAAAAAAAAAGAGTCAGTTTTTTAAAAAACATTTATCAGCTCTATAGAAATACATTCAGCCAAGCACATTATTCCAATAACTTAGGTGCTTGAAATATTCTTCATGTTCAGCTCTTTTCCAATAAGTGCTTCCAGGGAATGTATTGTGAAGCTGTATAATTTGAGTTGATACAAAAAACAACAAAGCTATATTGTTTCTTTATTATAATTCCTTTTTGGGGGATTGATATCAATTCATCTGGTTTCTCAAGTCCAACTTCAAAAAGCCTTCTTTTACATATAACCATTTAAAAATTATTTGCATAATCTGCAAGGTTTTTTTAAAATATATATATATATTTTACATTACACCTAAGGAATAATTTCTAGAAAGTCCCTGGAGGAACTCCTTCATAAATATGTCCAGAGCATCAGTATTGTAAGAACAGTTTCCCTTGCATGTATGGAGATGCATATCCCAAAGATTTATTTTCATGCTTTGCTGTCAGGGACAAAACAATATCTATTCTATGCATTAACAAAAAGAATGTTGTAGAAATATTATACATTTCTCTTACAAATGGTATATGTATCCCAATATTACCGTAATGTTCAGATTCTTTTCTGTTAAAATCATTTGTATTTCCATGTTGTAGAAATGCAAGGAGGCATGTTCCAGACTAAATGGTCATTGTGGAAAGCACAGGTTAATGTCAATGTGTTTTTAATGTATTGAGTGGATTCACTTTTTAGGTTGTCATTCTGCCATAACATAACCTAATAGTTATTAGAAAACCAATGGTTTACTAACAAAGCTTTAAATTATTGTAATAGACTACTATCATCACTCTCATCTTTCTGTAGTAATCAATGATTTTGTTACTAATGTGCATTGTTCTTTCTGCAACATTTACTGCTTCGGGAAGCAAACCAAAAAAGTATTGTGAGTTAATCTTGATTACAATACCTTTAGTTAATAAAATAATTGTGCTTGTAACTTTGAGAAAGAATGTATTAATTTAGTTTGTCTCGAATAGTAAGTTTCAAGATTAATGTTAGTAAAAGACAAGACAATTAATATGCATGGTTTAATCTGAATAAGCAAGTCCTGCCCTCCACAGCTTGAGCCAGAATAAGAAATGTTTTTTATTCTTTCTGTAGAGTTCATAGAACATTTAGCCAATTAAACTCAGTGAGAGCACCATCTACCCTCATTCAGACCTGCTCTGTCATATGAATGATCAGATGTTGATATACTGGCTCTGTCACTGTTGTTGCTGTGCTGAAAAGTTACTGCTTTAGGGATCCACATTATCCTGGGGTTATAGCAAGAATTAAAAAAAAATATTCCTGCCAGATTGTTGAGGGTTGGTTGGGGGTGGCGGTGGCATAATTTTTTAAAATTAAAGGTACATTGCAGGCACATTAATCCTTACATCATATTTTTGTCTACAGTGTAATTGTACTGCATGGAGCCAAAAGCAGCTGAAACTTACCATCTGTAATACCTTTGTAGGCAAATGCATACCCTTAGGACAAAACAAACAGATAGGTTTACCTTTGCATCAGAGATAATTTGTCCATTTATATTGTATTTGTATCAAAAACATGGAGCTCCAGGTGTAGTCTTCTTTGCTTAGGTTACTTAAAAGTAAAGAAAATGCCTTGACATTTTGTTGTTGATAGTGTTCAGATGTTAAATTTGCTTGGTCATCTTTTTCTTCAAGTAGGACTGCTCTAATCAGAGCTATAGGCCTTTGCTCTTAGAGTTTGGATAGATGTAGTTCTCTAATAGCTTAGTTGCTTCCTACAATAAATATAAACAATGCCAGTTGTCTATTCTGTAATAGTAATCCATGTAATATAAAAGCAGTTTCTAGGAGACAAAGGTCAATAATTTTAATATATGGATACTGAATGATATAGAATATATACTTTTTAACACCCTTAAAAGTGTGAAAAAATGCCTGCATTTTTCAAAATCTATCCATCATCTTAAAATTGCTTTTACATTATCTTTTTCTGTGGCAAGTAAAATATCTTAATGTGGAAAAATAAGGACAACTGGTTTATATCTTAGAGGGAAAAATTTTTTTACATACGATTTAGAATGAAAAATTGAGATGGTTAGTCTCAGCTGGAATGTTGTCAACTATGCTATGCTATGCTAGCTATGCTATGCTATCTTCCCTAGTTATGCTCATTTAATGTTTGACATTTGGGTTAATTCAATCTTTTGTTTAGGTAGCATTGATCTTCTAGTGCCAGTCTTGCTTAGAGAATGGATCCTCTGACCATCCTGTCTTAAGAGGTTTCTTAAGTTTCAAGAGCACCTTTCAATTCAGCCATAAGAGAATCCAACATGATGTCCGTTCCCTGCTGTCTTTTCTTTTAGTATACCATAAATTTTGCTGCTGAGGTGTGGAGGGGTGAAAACATTCCTACATTAGGCAAGTCATGAGGAAAACATGCAGATTCTGTGAACTGCATTAACACCTCAGAGACAACTTGGATAAATGAGATCTCATGTCTATAATATATTGTCTGCTTTGTTTATGAGTCATGACTAATAATAGCTAATAGATACTTCCCTGAATTGATTGTGTACTCAACTAGATAATCTGACTGCACAATCTCTTCTGTTATTGTATATTAAATATAAAACAAAACACTAGATTTCATGCTTATGGTTCTTGTTTGTATAATCTTTTTGCTTTACCAACTATTTTTTTTTCAAGGAAAACAGGTTAAGGAGATAGGTGGGCCCAGTCCTCAGATCAGATATATGGAGACATTTGTTAGTCTGAATGCATTTTAACAACCAGTTGACTAACAACTTTCATATGAACAGAAATATACATGTAATGCTGCTTTTTCTACAATTTTTGCGTTCTATTTCAGATACTCATTCATATAATTAAATGCAATAGGCTGTATGTTGAGAGAAAGAAATAATAAGAACTACTATCTGGTCTTGTTTTTTCTTAAATTTAGTGATAGCTTCATTACTCCAGTACTATTAATTGGTTTCTATCATTGTTTTAGTAACACTAATAATGGCAAACCCTTAAAACTAGAAAATATTTCAATTTAACTTCTATGGTTGTTCAGATGAGCAAGTTATTTTTATGAACACAGTTCAGCTTGCTTATAGACAGTTCAAAGAAAAGTATTCCTTTTCTACTGCAATAATTTATCACAAGGACATTTTAAATGTAGAAAGCACTATGATGGGATACAGAGAGAATCTAAGCAATGATATACTTTATATCTCCAATTTTCACATAATTCTCTGCTCAGGTTACAGTTCAAAATACTTGCTTTTGCTAATAAAAGGAGCTCATTACCACACTTTAACTGGAGTGATCATTTGAAAATAAATTTCTTTAAAACTTATCAAAGTATGTGAATCGTTAAATTTACTTCTTAGATTGTAAACAGGAACTTTGCTTTGATAATTTTTGGCTTTTGTTCCTCTTAAATTTCAGCCTTTTGCCTTAATTTTCCACTGGAAATATTGGGTTAGGTCCAGATTGTAATTTGCCAACAGGACTGTCCCAGAATTGAATAATGCAGTACACTCTCTCTGCTGGAAAATGGGGGAAAGCAAAAGAAGATTGGGAGTCAGATAGAATATTACAGGAAGAGAGGAATTAGTGAAGATTCCCCCTTCCCTATTTATTCTTCAGAAATAAAAAACAAAGCAAGGAGAATAATGCCTCATCCCACTAAATTGTGGTTTCTCAATTTGGCATAAAATTAGCGCAAAAGTTCCTAAATTATTTCTTATTAAAATAATTGAAAGAATGAATTAAGGAAACAAAAAGTCAGTTTGGTAATGTTTTTTTCCTTAAAACCTGGAAGACAGACTGTATAGTGCTAAAACCAGTATCTCCCCTATATATAGTTGCTGCTGCTAGGTAGAAATAATTTTCAGGGGCCAAGAATATGGATTGATCTTTTCCATCCTGGAGCAGAACAGGGAACACATAAATAGTCCATTGGGGATTGATCTTTGCTGAATTGTCTATGTTTTGTGTGCTCATATTCAAGTATTTCATTTCAGTCTGGCATAAAATGGGAGCCACTGAGCCCTTCTCATTTCTCTCTCCTTTGCAAAGTAACAGCTTAGGTCTCAGATTTGAGGTGTTTCAGCTATCTGGACCAGTACAAAGGAGAGTAATATTAATGCTGTGTTGACAGGTAAAAGCTTGCCTTAAAAAGGACGTGTTACACAGCTCCTCGGATTCTCTAGAATAGGTTCTCTAACCTCCAGTTGCATGTTGTTCCTCAGTGATCAGAAAGTAAATATCTAAATCTTTCCCTTTATTAGTGAATTATTCATGGCCTGTTAGGTTTTATGTTTTGCCTTCTTTATTGCAAAAAAATAAATAAATTAAAATCCAAATAAATTAAAATTAAATTTCAAAGCCAGGGGTGAATATTAATTTGAAAATACTCAACAGTCTGACTTTTGTTTTAAATTAGAAAAGCCATCCATTATTTATTCAGAAAATACTATTTCAAGGATAATACAATGAATTGAGATAAAAAATATTCTGGAGAGGTAACTTAGTAGCATCAAGAATTTCAAGCTTTTCTTTCCTTGCGTTCAGAGTTCAGATTATATGTCTTACCGTTTTTGCTCAGTTGTTCAGAAACAAGGTATTGACAATGGTGTCTTTACAATGCTCATTTGTACATAAAGATGTAGTTATTTATTTTACCCCATTTGTATCATATCAAGTTTTTGTAAATGTTTTGAGTTCTGTTTTTAAATTATTTTGTATTTTATTTTTATAAACTGGTTCTAAATAAAAATCATTCAGCATGCAAACAACATTGACTAGATTTGTCAGTTTATTTTTAATGGAGCTCATCTAAAAATAGTTTTGGATATAATGTAAATTGGAAGAAGCTATGAAAAACAATATTTTTTCCTCTCTGGAAAAGGAAACTGGTGCTGAAAAGAGGAATGCGGTTCTGTGAAAGATCAGCTTTGAAATGACTGTAATTAATGCAGCATTTTAATAAACCTTTTCTACAGTGGTGAAATAAAGATGGATAAATATGGATGTTTTTCTGCTTGCTCTATTTCTTGGTAGCACATCCAACTAATTACTGTTGGGTTCACCATATCCCTATTAACAGAGCTTGGGTGCTTACAACCACAATTGAATTTTCTCATTTTGTCCCATTTTACTTTTATTGCCACAGTTATTAAGTGAATCACTGCAGTTGTTAAGTTAGTAATATACAATAGTTATTAAGTGAATCTGGCTTCCCCATTGACTTTCCTTGTCAGAAGGTAGCAAAAGATGATCACATGACGCACACTACAACCATCATAAATATGAATCAGTTGCCAAGCATCTGAATTTTGATCATGTGACCATGGGGATGCTACAACAACAGTCATAAGTGTGAAAAACAGTCATGAGTCACTTTTTTCAGTGCCGTTGTAACTTCGAATGGTTACTAAATGAGCTGTTGTAAATCAAGGATTACCTGTATTTTGCTTTTAAAAATGTTTTAGAATGCAGTGTCATGCCATAAAATAAATATAAAACAGTTGAATAACATCAAAGTTTAATATTTTAAATCTAGGGAATCAGAAAATCAGAATCAAAAGTATTTCGATAGTAAATATCAAATAATTGTATATTTAAATATTTTAGCAACAAATAAGTATGATTATATTTCTGTGTAATGTACTGTTATTTTGGACACTTGAGTAGCTATGCATTGTCAAGGTATGTATATCAAATTTCTGCTAAAACTGTTCCTGTTTAATCATCATTCATACATTTCTCACATTATATAATCTACCCATGAAAGTGAAAAATAAACAGGGCCAGGATAATAGTAACAAGTTAAACCTATTTGACAAAACAACTGCATATGTCAGTAGGTCACAATGACCTGTTGTTATCTTAGGAAAGGTCACATTTTTTTGCAATCTTTGTATTACTGCCTATACCTGTATTGAACCATTCAATCTAGAACAGCCACTTACTACAGTGGTGTACAGAAAGTAAACCTTGTATGAAAACAAGATGCCAACTCCGTTGCCATACTTAATTTGGCAACACTCTGAGTAGCAAAGCTTTAAACACGTCATCTTCCATTATTAGCAATGTTCTACTGTATATTGTATAGCAAAACTGTGTAAATAAATAAATGAACATATTGTACATCTCAGACCAGATATGGCAACATGTGGCAGAATCTTTGAACTCCCCACATTATTGTATTTTATGGTGGCATAAAACAGGAGCAAAAGTATAGACCAGAATATATAAAGAAATTCAGCAATACAAATAGAAAAGATTTCTTATCACATTTATATGCTGATCATTTACTAGCGTTACATTTCTTGAATGATTAATGGTTTGTGTGTGGTGGTCATAATTCTTTCAGAAGATGGGATGCACTGTACTGCAACACTAATTTATGCTTCAAACTTGAATGATTTCAGTCAAGACCCAAGGGCAGATTTCTTTGCCTCTGACACTAGTCTATAGTTTAGAATTGTTACTAATATTTTAATATTAATAAAAGACACAATTTTACAAACTTCTACACTATGTCGCATATATATGTGTGTGTGTGTAAATGTATGTATGTGTGTGTGTGTGTGTGTGTATGTATAGAGTGTATGTGTATGTAAATGTTTACACACACACACCATAGTGTAAAAGTAAATTTGTATTTATTAATGTTAAAATTAATTAGAGTACATAATTAATACATATCTAACCTTTTACTAACTTGTGGACTTCAAGGGCTGGGGAACTCTGGGAGTTGAAGACCACAAGTCTTAAAAATGTCAAGGTAGGAATCCCTGTTTTAGACTATAACGAATATTTGCAACTGCAAGGATAGGACAAGAAAGATTCACAGGAAGACAGGGATGCAGGAAAGATGGTATTTGTGACACATTTTTTCTGGTAAAGTATTTGGAATATTTTCTTATTTATTATACTTGCCACATTATAGCAAAGCATTTTTCTACAAATATTTGTATAGAATCAACTCCATGTTGAAGATTTAAACTGGTGCTGTTTGTATGCTGATTCAATATGATTGAAAAATTGCATATTTTATGACAAAAAATGCTTTGAAGGAGAGTTAAAGAAATCTAGTTTAAATAATACATACTTCGAGGCAAAGCATATTATCAGAGGATTTTCTGAAGCCTCTAATAATAATTTGCCCCAACTGCTATATCCAAAGCAAAGATAGCTTAATTAATGGGAATACCTCTTACCTCAGAATGCTACTGGAATCACAACTCCTTTCTATTGAAGTAGAATCTTAAGAATTCAGTACTAATATGAATGAATGAAGATTCAAGTTGATTCAGTATGTATCAAATCATTATGTGAAAATTAACGCAAAATTTGCTATATATTTTAGGCTGGCCCAAAAAGGATTAGTAGACCTTTAGAAATCAACCTATGTAAATATATTTTCTGGCTGTAATAAGTAGTTATAATGGACAACTACTTTTTTTGTTATTGGGTTCCGAATTGCAAGGTTATTCCATTTCAATTTTCAGGGATGTTATTACAGCATTTATCTTACACAAAAGAACAATAGTAATATTTTTTCCCCTTCTGTTCATTTTGTCCAATTCTTGGAATCTATTCAGACAAAGCTCTGAAGTTTTCTTGACAAACATTTTCGCAAGTGGTTTGCCATTGCCTCCTTCCAAGGGTTGACAGAAAGTGATTGGTCCAAGGTCATCCTGCTGGGTTCATGCCCAAGCAGGACTAAAATTCCCGGTCTCCTGGTTTCTAGCCTGATCAGTTAATCACTATACCAGGGGTTGGCAACCCATGGCTCTGGAGCCACATTGGCTCTTTCATCCCTCTCCTACGGCTCCGTTGCCGGTTGGCTACACAATTGGTAGGGCTTTCGGTTAGGACAGGTAGAGGAAAAAGGAGACTCTATGGTGGGGGAACCGGACTTCTGGTCGGCTCCAGAATTGAAAGGGGGGCTTCTGGTTAGGACCTTTATGGCTCTTTGAGTGTTTAAGGTTGCTGACCCCTGCACTATACCAAACTGGCTGTCAATGGTAATAATAATGGGCCACAAAATACATTCCTTACATTTCAAAGAAATTGTCTCTGACTGATTAAAAATGAGTGTTTTAAAAGGTGATTGTATTATCCATAAACATCCAATGGTTTTAATATGAAGCAATTTGAAATGAGGCATGTCTATATGAGACTAATGCATTAAAACTCTTATCTGCTTCAAGAAGCCTAAATGCATCATAACAGAATATTGAGATGGAAAATACAATGTAACTAAACCATCAGATGCTGCCTGGAATAGTGGTAGCCTTTTACATACTTGAAATATTTTATAGACAAGCAACAATAGTTGAAGATACGTATTTATCCCAAGTGATTCTTCACAATATTTAAATTATATTCATACCGCTAAAAGTGCCTTAATGCTGGAATTTAATTTGCTTCTAAATTCTCATTCAGTTCTATGAATCTGGCAGAAGGCACCCAGTTTATTACTATCTATAAGGCAGGCTACCCTACATTGTCTTAGAAATGTTTATCATACTATTTGAGATTTAACATCTTTCTATACCTTTATGAAGATCTCTCAATACAATTCACACTGAAATAAAGTATTTTGTGCAAAGACCTCTATAAAGAGCCTGAGTGCCGTACGAGACTAATGCCTCCTACTAAGGCAGTATTTAAGTTCCAGCTGCCTGCAAATACTGCAAGTTCAATTCTCACCAGGCTCAAGGTTGACTCAGCCTTCCATCCTTTCTAAGG
>JANHZT010006931.1:30198-41941 GCA_032468215.1 Stegonotus admiraltiensis | reverse complement strand
ATACAAAAGTATGAAGGCTATTGCTTAACACATTGTAAGCCACCCTGAGTCTCCGGAGAAGGGCGGCATATAAATCATTTTTTTAAAAAAAAGAGTAAAAAGGATACTAAAGAAAATGACCAAGGGCATATAGCAGCTCCCCACCCTTGGATGCCTTTCAGATCTATTGGGCCTGAATTTCTTATAGGGTTCTTAGACTGTATGATCACATGTATGAAGAATATATGTACATGATGGGATTAAAATAAATTGGAGTTTTGTAATTGTGAAGAAATATGTAACATCTCCAAATTACAATGAAGAAATAACAAAATTTTCTACAACTAGAAAAATGGTGTGTCTTAACGATAGTGTTACCTTTTTAATCATCTTGTGCAATCAATTCTAGAAACTCTATAACCTGAAGACCAGTATAAAAGGAAGGTATGAGAGGAAATAACTTCATGTTAAGTAATCTTGATTATTGATCATGTATATTCACTAACAATGGGTGGGCTTATTAACTTTTGTCAGCTTTACCTAGATGCGTGCAATATAGTTAGACAGAGGGGGGAGCTCTCAATCAGTGGACAGAGAGATTTTTCTCTTCATACCAGTGCCTCTCACTGAACAATCTATATTAATGGCTGAGTAAGTTGTTTTGCTTAAAGGCAGGAATTTGCCCAGCTTGCACAGATGTTTGCAGCAAACAAAATAAAAGAGTCAGTACAAACAGTCAGATCATCAGGTGATACAATAATGCTTCTGAGGAAGCCTTGTGGGAAAGAGCCACCAGGCTCTTAAACATTCTGTCTGAGGAATCAGGGGTGTTGATGGAGTGCATTTTAAAAAAAGCAATCCCCTCAAAACAATCTGAGGTGGTTTCATTGGAGCCATAAACATGTATGTGGAAAGAAGCACTTGATATTTGTTGCCTTTGCCTAGAATGCATGCGTATGAAGCCCATCCTTTATTCTGTAATACACATACAGCATTTGGGAAAGAGGTCTTTTAAAAGGATAATTATTTTAGAGGGTCACTATTGTTTTGCCAGGGGGATGGGGACTTCACAAGCATTTTGATTTTTGCCATAATCCCTATTAACCACATGGAATCAGAATGCCTAAAATGAGAGCCGTAAGGCCCAATATGTGGTATAGGAGCCATCTGATTCCTAACAGGAAAAAAAGCATCAACAGAATTGGATTAGAATTTAGAAATGTCAGCTGTAACAAACTTTGCATACCTCCCTGAAGACAGGGTGAAGAGTCAGACTTGGAATGAATAGCAAGGCCATTCACAGATGTCTGTATACTGGGGTGTGTAGTTCTTGACGGACACATTTAGGGCTGACAGCCTACTATAAAAGGAGTGCTTCAAAGGACAAAAAGCTGGCAGAGGTTGATATTTGTCTCTGTACCATTTTACATCTCCATCTACCCACAATAACTAACCATGGATGATATTTACAAGGCAGCAGTAAGTAACATTTTCAGACTTGTATTAAATCTCAGGCAGATTCTGAATTACATTTAAAGTGCAAGTCCTAATATTCAATCAGATCCTATAAATGTTTTACATATTATGATATTCATTAATGCTAAAACTAATAAATTAGAATGTACTTTTAAAATTTGGTGCAGGGCATTATTATATATCCTAAATTCCTTAGGTATTGCAAAATGGTTTTGATGAAGTCCTAACTGCTTATATTTTCTGTGGAAATTCAAAAATCTATTGAAGCCCAATTCTAACTAGATCTAAAAGTAATGTAAAGCTCATGGCTTTGACTGATTTTAACATAATTGTTTGCTGCATAGGTTTGGACTGTTAATATAACTCCAAAACTTTTTATTTTTACACCCAAGGTGTTTTGCAGAAAATGGCATAGCTTCCTGTCATTTTGTCTTTTCTATGAAAGTATATTTTTCCAGATTTCTATCTGACAAACTCAAAAATTAGTTACATGTGAAGATATATTTTACAAATTCTAGCGGTGTATATACATGTATAAATGTGCTTAATGAAAAATGGGTCACCAGAATCCTGGCTGCTTAAAACTCTTCAGGAGATTTAGACCGCTTAAGAGTTTAAGTAACATTTATACTGGTAAGTAAAAGAAATAATTGGAGAATGTAATGACCATAATAGAAATATCCTCAGTAATTCCACTTTAAGTGCGGATAGAAGAACAGTTCTTGCTATATCTATGGAGTAACTGGATAGACACACTTCTTAAGAAACACTAATAAGACAGATGGGAGAAGGGCAGTTCCTGCCTTGAGCTCATCCTGATGAGTACTCAGCTCCCCAGAGTAGCTTTAAACAGCTGCTGGTGCTGTAAATAATTCTCCTCAGAAAAAGAATAGTTCAGGATTGGACACATTTCAGTTTAAAATAAAAATTCCTTTTTATTATTTATTTTTTAAATATACAAAACCCTATCTTATAGCTTGTCTCTATCTTCTTGATTCTGAATGCTTTACCTATAGTGAAAAAAGAGCTGGAATTTACAAATCACTAGGACTCAGCTTGAAGTTATTAAATTATCGTGTCCATCTTTCAAGAACATGTCAGCTCAAAAATTTGAGGAAATGTATTATTAGTAATACCCATTGATTTTTTAAATGTTTTCTATAATGAAATACTTTGTTATTTGTTACTTCTAAAATTTTTGGCATTCTTACATAATAAAATAAGAATATTTTCCTGTTTTTTAGCAGTGTTTTCAGAAGCTAACTTCTTTATTTCCCAGTTTTGGACTCCTGAGGAGCAAAAACTTTCCTTAGCTTGGCTCTAGAGTGAAGTTGCCTTGAATTATTTATTTATGTACCAGTGGTATCCCACTTACTTATACTCATTTGATTTTCACAATTATGAAGATTAATCAAAGTTGAGAGATGTAATTCGTCAAAAATCCACCTGGCATGCTTTACAACTATGTACAAATGTGAACCCAGTATCTTTTGACTGAGTCTCTTGTCATGATGCCACATGAACGGGTGACCCAGAAATGAAAAAAACAAGATGTTCTTCCTTCATTTATTGCAAATCTGGTGATAACTTTAAATGTGTTTTCAATGATCATTTGAAAAAAAAACTACCACTGATATGGATCTCTGAAATTCAATGGATTTATCACTTTCTCACTCATCTCTTATGCAGAGATAAGTTTAGAATGGCTTTCAGATGCTTCTAAACCATACAACTTTGCCAGAGACATGTTACTAGATTAATGTCTCCTGTGATAAATGCCAATGTCAGTCAGCTTCTGGGAACAATCAGAAGTGTTATCTGTCTTCTTAGCACCTAAGCCACTAAGGCATAAAAATAGCCAGCTTGCCAAAATAGTCCAACTATGTGGGCTGCACAACAGAGAGGCATTTGCTGTCTTTAGACTTTTCAGCTATCCTGGGCTGTTGAGGGGAGGGAGGGGTTTGGCCATTACAATGAAGGAACAATCACAGCTGCTCCAGTTCCATCACAGTGGCTTAAATAAATGGGTTCAGTTTTCACTATGAAATTTTGAAGAGGGATCTTTTTGCTTTTGTTATCTCAGCAGAGTAGGCTATACTCTGCCTGCTGGTGCTGCCACTCCTCTTCCATTGTTCATTTTGTCAGATTTCCCCTTTAAACCAATTAGGTGTTTCAGGTAAAAGCAGGTGGCAATGGATTGGTGCATAAGTGAAAACAATCAAAGAGAACTTATTCTTCATGAGAGCCTTAAAGAAGAGAGGGAGCTATATAAAAGGAAGGAACCAGTTTCATGCCCAGAATGCTCTATCAGTATTTGAAACAAAGACCTCTCTAGAATGTTTCTGTAATCATTTATGAGGAAAATGGTTGACTACTCCATTTTTCATATATCTAAGTCTTTGTAGGTTAAAATTAGCATACCGACTTGTATTGAGGAATAAGTATCTAGTACAGGTGATATCAAAAGCTCTGAACTCTATTCCTATAAAACTTGTAGTGTAGTATCATGAATTAATGAACATTTCTAAGTAAGCTTCTCAGACCTCCATTAGGACAGTAGTGGCCAAAATTGTGGAAACCTTTAGGGCATTTTTGAGGTCTAATGGCTAATAATACCACTTCCTTTTGGAGTAGTACCATAAAATTACATATCAATGGAAAGATAATTTAATCAAGAATGTAATGCAACAAAGTTTGTTCTATTATCTGTATTCTATGAAAAGTTATGGCCAAATAACCAGAAAAAGGTTGCTTAGGTTGATAGCTTTCCTTCATCTGATTGTAGCCAATGAGCATGAGTGTTTAGAGAGCCAATCACGTGTCATCTTGTTTTGGCAATGAGCCAATCAGATCACAGTAGGATTCAGTTATTGATGTCATGTATTGAAGCTGAGAGGAGGATATTTGTCAGTGTGTTATGTGATCACTATCAAGTTGGTTGGGGTTTTTTGTTCTTTCATTTAGTGAGCTTGTAAAACATAATAAAACTAAAGTAATGGTGCAAAGAGTTGACTGGTCACCCAGAAAGTGATGTAAAATAGTATTATTAAGTGACCAAGGCTACAGTTATAAAGAAATTAGAAGAAAAGTTGGTGGAAACTTAACCAAAGGTAGCATTTCTAAGTTTTTGAAGAGCTATAAGGAGACTCGGTCAATACAAAACCACACTGGTAAAGGCAGGAAACGGTGCACAACAGCAAGTGATGATAGAAGAATTAAGAGACTGTGCCTACGTGACAGAAGAAAATCATCTGGGTGTATACAAGATGAAATGGTGCAATGCAATGTGAAGTTGAGCGCAAGGACTGTTTGGTGCAGACAGCAAGAATTTGGCCTAAAATCTAGAATTCCACGAAAAAAGCCCCTTTTATCTCTCAAACAAAGATTGAAAAGCATTACATTCTTGATTAAATTATCTTTCCATTGATATATAATTTTATGGTAGTACTCCCAAAAAAAGGTGGTGTTATTAGCCATCAAACCTCAAAAATAAACTTTTCCAAAAAGGTTTCCACAATTTTGGCCACTACTGTACAGTAATCAAAAGAAGTGATCAAGGCTATCATCTGTCAAACTAGGGCTGGGTTCATATCAGGTTGAAGCTTTGGAGGAAATCAGCTCCTTCACATACCAGTCAAAATGATATTAATCATATAATCTTTTGTCTTGTACAATTTGTTTCTAACATCAAGCACTGATGTGGGCTATCTCTCACTTTGTCCAGGTTTTTATAGAGCGAACAAAATAATTAGGTGTCTGAATTCAAAATTTGGACAACTTCTACAACTCATTTGAGGTAGATGCTAAAAACAAAGGCTGCCCACACACACTTTGAAAATTATTTGGAAGTTCTTCAGTTCTTGTGCCAGCATGACCAGGACGGCTGCCAGCTGTTCATTAAAGCATACATAATTTTTTTTATGGCTTCTATAGACACCTAGCAAAAGAAATACCCTCTATAAGAGTCAAATTAAAGACACACTTTAATGATTTAACTCAGTGAAACAGAAACAGAATCTTTTTTCATGGTTTGGCAAGATCTGAAGCACTTCTTCCAAATCATCTTCAAAGCATGAAGAGCCTGGTTTAAAATATTGGGAACAGGATAATAACTAGACAAGTCCCAGATACCAAAACTAATGGATTAAATAAAAGCCTCAGATTCTTCTTTTTTTTAAAAAAATGTATTTCCAGGAAGAAATACAAAATAGGCAGGCCTCACAAAATAGTGTTTCTAATGCTCAACTCAAAAAGATCTTGTAACTTATAGTTGTTACCGTGTTTCCCCAAAAATAAGACCCTGTCTTATATTTTTTGAACCCTGGAATAAGCGCTTGGCCTTATTGCCACACGCTCAAAAGCCCGCTTTGGCTTGTTATCAGGGGATGTCTTATTTTGCGGGAAACAGGGTAGTAAGAATCTCTTTGAAGGCAACAGTATCTACAATAATACTTTCCAAATAGGAATTGATGATCAAATCCATTCTAGCCCAGTGATCAAATGAGACCAAAATGGGTTTAGAAAATCGATAATATCTTGGCAAACTTGGCATAACCATCCATGTCAACAATATCTTGCCCCAATTTGGTTAATAAGAAGGTAGGAGATCACCCTGTATAACAATGGTTTTCATCACATGATGAAACATATGGACTCTCAGAGTTATACTCTAGTACAGGGGTGTCAAACTTGCAGCATCACATTGTCATGTGATGTATCGCAACTTTTTTCCCCTTCCCTAAACCAAGGTGGGCATGGTCCACGGGCTGCAAGTTTGACACCTCTACTCTAGTATAATAAGAATTCTAATTTAATTTAAGAATTAGAAGAGTAATAGGAATTCTGCATATACATGCAGAAAATGTGTATACATTTCTAGACTTGACCTTTTACTATTCCTTCCTTCCACCTTCCAGGATTTGATTCACCCTGCCAGATAATATGCTGGATATCTGATTTGTAGCTCTGACAATTTTACAGACAAGATTTTCAGAACCAAGTGCTTCAGCATTTTTGCTCAAGAGATAAAATAGTTATCCATCTATTAATACCTAATTTTGAGCTGGAGATAACTAGCCAGGTTGGATGGAATCTTTCTAAGTTGTTACCCTGCTAACAAGGTAGAATAGTATCTTGAATTTCAGTCAACTTTTGCTTCCTTGGACAGATCTCCTATACTGTGATTAAAAGGAAAGTCCTGCCTATTTTAACTGGCTGATTTAGTAGCTGAAAACAGCCATTTTGTATTTGTTCATGTAATTTCATGTAATATTATTTCTTAGGAACACACTTCTCCTATCTCCTGTTAACTAATTGTTTAGTTAAAAATAAACTTGTATGATCAGACCTGGGTAGATTTTGAACTAATCTCCTTTGGTGCTGTTGTCCTTGAGCACCAACAATTTGAAGACTAATTTATCTGTTAAAATGTTTGTGTGTGTATATGTTATTGGTTCAAGGCAGTTGAGTGGACATAAAGCACACACTGGCAAAGTAGTGAGTTGGTATGCCAGACAGAGCTTTTCTCTCCTTGATCATTAGGGCTGCAGTCCTATATACCTTCCTACCTGGATTAAATTCCACTAAACTCAATGGCACATAGCAAGCACTGCACTGGAAGCATCTCATCTACTGTGTTGATTCAGAAGTTATGTCTCTGACAGGTGAATGCCATCCCATAATAAAGCTGGACAACTAAACTTGATTGCGGAGAGAAGGGATGTGCATAACAGTTTTAAATTTGCAGTCTAATTTGTTGTTTTAGAATAATTGAATGATGGTACCGGTATCTGTATATTTTCACACCCTTTTAATTTTGTATATGTGTTTAAGGAGAAATGAATGTTTAATCATTATAAACAGCTGGACAATTTGCAGCTATCCGTTTGTTGAATGGTTCGGTCTCCAAGTTGTTCTAGATGGGACCTCATTTACAAAATTTTATGGAGTGTCCATGTGACATTGTTTGCCATTTGTAACCCTTGAATACTATCCCACCTTTTCCTCCCTCCCACTTTGTTTCCTCACCAAAGACATTTCACTTGGAGAAGGAAGAGATAAAAGCCTTTCCGTGTCTTTTAATAGGCAGTGTTAGGAGCGATGTCTCTGGAAGCAGCTGGGGAAACTAAGTAGGGGTATTGCCTAAATTAGGCCAGAGAATTCCAACTAAGATTTGTCAAGGTAGCTGCAACTTTGCTCTATCAGACATATTCTGACACTGTTCTCAGTTCAGGATTTGCTTGAGATAACACCACAGGACATATATCCCAGTATGGCAATTACATATTTCTGAGATGAAGTTTATTGGTATCTTACAACAATGAAACTCAAGGACTTTAAAATAGCAAATAACAGCTAGGATTATATACTAATATTATAAGGACAGTTAAATGAGTAGACATATGTAATTTTTACTTTGCTCTAAAGACAATTATTAATTTGAAATAATTAATATAAATGAGTTACAAAAAATTAAAATAATAAAATGCAGCCTTCTAAAGGCCAGATTTACTTCAATATTTTAAATGAGCACAGCTACTTCTGATAGAGTTTATAGATAGAAACTACCATTTGAAATTCAATTTTAGCTGTATTTCACTCTAAAAGTAAGCCTTTCAGCCATCTGGAAGATGGTTGTCTGCAATTTTTTATTACATAATCACTTCATCAAAAGTCAATGATTTGGGTACATTCAACTGGATTTACAATTTGATGAGCACTAGTTTCCCTACTTTCAATACTAACTGAATCAAGATATTGTGGTAATTTAACACACTTAAGAAGATTGGTTCAGCGTTCCAAATTCTACCAAAAAATATCCACCCTACTGAATTTAATGTTTAATAAATATATTATGATTCATAATTTAATTTCATGAAAGATGTTCATCAAATCCATATTTAGAATTTGATATAGTTCATCAGTATGAAAATTGCTAAATATGTAAACAAACATTCATCAATGGAATCTTCATTTTAATAGGTTGAGCAGTTGACAGATGAACAAAAAAATGGTAAGTATATAAACTTCATTATTCCAATTACCTCACAAAGGGTCTACCTTTAATTGGAACGCAAATCTTGAGAATCATTAAAAGAAAGTCATCACCAATGAAAATCAGCTTTAAGAATGATTGTGCTTATTTTAAGAAATAGATTCTGATTTAAAAAAAAAATACAGAGTAATACAAGATAGCTTCCACAAAAGTTCATAAAATATATAAAACCCAATAGAAACAATTCATTTTACTGTTATTTATCAGGTCAAATCACTTAAATCTATTTCAATATATTATTCAATACCATGAATAAACTATGAAAAGGGAAGAAAATGCTTTATGTGATATTAAATGTCAGCTTGGCAACTGAACTGAAGCTTAAAACAAGGCTGATATAGTAGTTTTAAAAGACTGAGAGACCTAAGAACAGTACTCAGCTGTCCCCCTGCCTCCAAGTCATTTATTCCTATTGCATCATAATCTAAAGTTCTCTGTTCCTTTTTTCCATGTAAAAATGAATGGCCTAGTAAACATAAAAGGGTAGGGACAAGTGGTGGGTTGCTCCTGGTTCGGTCCGGTTCCTGCAAATCAGTAGTAATGATGGCAGGAGGCTCCACCCACCCGCCCCGACATCATCACTGATGATCTGCGCATGTGCAGAAGCTTCTGTGCATGCTCCCATTGCAAACCTTAGGATAAAAATGATCAATTAATTTTCAACATATCCATACAGTATGTTTTGTTTCTAAGTTTAATAGATATTGTTGCTTAGTAAATTCCATTAGACCTCCATGACTATGAAAATTCTCAGCCATCCAGGTCATGGTTTCCCAAAGGTGCTTTTTCAAGAGGCAACTGGACTTTCTGGTTTTTCTTTGAAGACATTTCAGAGCTGAAGAAGCTTCTTGGATGAGAAACATCTTCAAAGAAAAACCAGAAAGTCCAGTTGCCTCTTGAAAAAGCACCTTTGGAGACATTAGACCTCCAGTTTAGCTGATCCCATTTATGCCTGAGAGAGAATTAGTCTGGTATTATATGAGACAAAAGATTAGAATACTACTGAGTTGGGCCCTTCCCCATTTGTATACCATTTGTACCAGGGGTGAAATCTAAAATTTGTTACTACCGGTTCTGTGGGCATGGCTTGGTGGGGGCGGTAATGTGACTGGGTGGGTGTGGCCAACTTTTTTTTTACTTTTAAAAGCATTTTTTCTACAACCTTAAGAGGTTGCAGAAAAAAATGCTTTTAGAAGCCTCTGACAATCCCAGCTGAGCCGTGTGATCATCAGAGGCTTTTTTTTTTAAAGCATTTTTTTTTGGCCAAAGAGGTTGTAGTAAAAATGCTTTTAAAAGTAAAAAAACACAGCCTCTGATGATCGTGTGGCTCAGCTGGGCATGTGGTGAGGGGAGCGCAGGGATTTTTGCTACCGGTTCTCCGAACCACCCACCGCCATTGCTACCAGATTGGGTGATCCGGTCCGAACCGGGAGCATTTCACCCCTGATTTGTACCCATCATAGCACAAACATGTAGACTACATCCTTTTCTGCTGTTCCTCAACTCATCCCTAGCCTGTGGGTGAAATAGCCTTAAATCAGCTGTACTTGGGATAATGTAGTGATTTACCCCTTAAACTAGGGCATTTAACAATGGCTGCAAAGAACATACAATCTGACATTCTTTCCTACTTATTCAACTGGTGGTGAAGTCAGATGCTCGAGCGCTTGTTGGCCATTTCAGGCTGATACAAGCATACTCGTCTTTCCCAAGAAAACAAGCAAGCTCAGAGAGCACCAAGGACCCCTTTCTCTGGTTCCCAAGCCATTGCCTCTGCCTCCACTGTTTTTCTTTCCAAAAATCTAGGCACAATTTGACCTGTAAAAACATCTACAAGCAGCTGGGTGGAAGGGCTGTTTTTCCATTTTGGCATGCTATTATTATACTGGTGTGTGTGTCGGGGTAGGTTTCACTTACCTTTGCTACCGGTTTGCTTGTTTGCACTCGCTTCGCTCATCCATGTGCCACATGCACATGCAAGTATTTGATAATGTCTGGGTGGGTGGGCGGAACCTCCCACCGTCGCTGCTACCAGTTCGCCCGAATCGGGGTGAACCGGTAGTAACCCACCACGTGTGTGTGTGCGCGTGCACGTGCATGCGTGCAAAGGGTTATACTTCAATAGGAATCTCTGTTGCTTGTGAAATGCTGGCATGGGACCACCATTGTGGACAACAGATTTGCTTTGTTTCAGAACTGTACACCAGTACCAGAGAAGCACTTCCTGGCTTTGCTGCATTTATTTATCTGATTTCTAAGGCTGCCTAGTCGCAAAAGGTTTCCAGCCTCCGACCTGAAGGAAATTAGTCTTTACAAAAACAAATTATATGTCAATATAACTGGGTTTGTGGGTGTGGGTGAGAGTGATTTCACTTCTTCTTCCCATTCATTTCCCAGCTTTAAATCAAGAAAGAGCACTGAAGCTCACAATTACCAGTCCTCTCTCCTTTTTTGCGTCTCTATCATGATGTCTGGATGTTTTCCCATTGGCTGGTGACATTTGAAAGTTAAACAAGGCTGGAGAAATCAAAGAGTTGCTTTGCTTAGCAAGCCTTGCAGGTGCCTAGTCATCGTGCCCCGATTTAGTAAACGGTCAGAATAGATACATTCAAGGCACAATAGGAATCAACGATGCTCACGATTTGGTCTTGAGGTATCACACTCTTAATTAGTTTTGCTTCTGTTTCTCCAGAATTTAAAGCTGCGTTTGATATATTTGTCCTGGGTGCAGAGGATGGATGTATCAGCACAAAGGAGCTGGGGAAGGTAATGCGCATGCTGGGACAGAATCCTACCCCTGAGGAGTTACAGGAGATGATTGATGAAGTAGATGAAGATGGTGAGCAATTTCTGCTTGGTGTTTATACAGTATAAGGCTGTAAATTTAGATTTGCTGTATTGTGTTTTGAAATCTAACCTAATATGAGAAATAGTTCAAACAGAGAGGAAGCTAACTTGGTGCCCTTTTTTCCTTGACAGGCAGCGGTACAGTAGATTTTGATGAATTCTTAGTTATGATGGTCCGGTGTATGAAAGATGACAGCAAAGGAAAATCAGAAGAGGAACTTTCAGATCTCTTCAGAATGTTTGATAAGTAAGTGGCTCTATTAGCATAAGCCAGAGTCCAAGAGAATAGAATAAACAAGTTGAGTCTCCATGCCCTCTGGAATGACCTGCCCCCGGAGATACGCATTATCTCGGACCTCCGTGTCTTCCGCCAGGCCCTGAAGACGC
>JANHZT010006931.1:15665-25769 GCA_032468215.1 Stegonotus admiraltiensis | reverse complement strand
CTACCTGACTCTGTAGTTTCTTCCCCAAACCCCCAAAACTTTAACCTTAAACTGTCTACTATTGACCTCACCCCATTTCCTAAGAGGTCTGTAAGGGGCATGCATAAGTGCACCAGCATGCCTACTGTCCCTGTCCTAATATTTCTTTTTACTTACTCTTTTCATGTATTCAAATTATGTTTATACTTTTACCTGTTATATATGCTTGATAAATAAATTTATGAAAGTACTGTATTTCTCACTGTGCAGGAAATAGCACAATGAAAGAAAGGGCTGAAAGGAACAATGTGGCAAAGGTCAGGAACATTGCCTTATTTTATGAATACGATCTTTGTTTTTTCTCCTTTTGCAGAATTTCTGGAGTTTATGAAAGGCGTTGAGTAAACATGAGAAATTTTGAAGGCAGTGTCTTTATTTGAACATCTTTGGTGTTGTCTTTTGACATTTCATCAGATCTGCTTATTACTTTCATGAAGTTATGTTGAACATTGTGAAAATCAAGAAAACATGATCCAACTCTTTTTAAGTGCCTCAAATGGTCAATGGACATTGACTGAGCCAGATTATTATGCAGTGTAATAATGCCACATGCCATGGCTTCATCAAACCTAAAAATGTTCCTTAATTGATGACTAGGTTCTGCTGGTTACAGTGAAAAATCACACTTTAGTAACTATTGAGACATTTAAGTTATTATCAAACATTTTCATTTAACATTAGGACGTGCTTTTTCCTTTCTGTACCTCTTTGCTTGCCAAGTTAAAGTATGTAAAAACCACTGTATGTACAAAAAAGTTTTATTTCCAAAATGCTAATAAAAACAATTGCAAATCAGAGTGCTTGTTTTGCAGAACTTCCCAAGTGTGGAATGCTGTCTTGCATGCCTATGAGGAAAAAAAAGAAGCAGTTGTTGTTAAGATTTAGGTTTATATCAGAGACTGTCATATTCAATATACCAGACATTCCAAAGTCTCCATTTAAAGTGTGATACTTTCTGTAACTTTCCGTTAGCCTAGTGCTTTGTATTGTATTGTATATTAGCTCCATAATTCTCAGTAAACATCCTTTAATGTCATCTCACCTGAAGAGCATCAGGTTGGAGGAAGTTGAACTAGCAAATGCAATAATTCTCAAAATGTCCAATAGCCTCTGACTGATAGGGAACTATTTCTAGGAAATCAGTATTTATTTGTTTGTTTATATCAGTAAATATATTCACCCATTTTGCAAGCATGATTCTGGATGATTAACAGAATTAATCAGCAAAACAATCAGCAGCAAAACAATGATGAAATAAAAACAGCTGTGATCAAAACAAAAGCAATTAATTGTTTGAATACATTGAGGGCTCACCTAGCATCCTGATCCTATGCCCCAGAGTTTAATAATTTTTGGAAAAACTCAATTTGGTCAACTTAATTTTGGGTGGTTTCATGTTCCAAAGGGCAAGTGCTGTGATAGAAAAGGCATGCTTCTTGAGTCCCTCAAAATGACATTGTCTAAATGATGGAACCTGGAACATGTCTTTTCTGCTGTTCCTGATGGGAAAGGAGAGACCATTGCAGAGACAGGCAATCCTTCAAATAATATAACCCTATGATATGAAGGGCTTTATTAGTGAGCACATATTGGATGCCAATGCAGCTCACAAAGCAGAAGTATAATATAGATATCATATTGCTTACGTAGGCCGCTGCTGTCAAGCACAGGAAATCTGGAATTTAGGCAGTTCAAATGAGTATAGGTTTATTGTATGCTAATGCTCTCTACAAGAATCTGAACTACTAATGATGAAAGCAAATTGGTGGTAGATAAGAGTCAACTGGATTCAAGCTGAGCTGGATTTAGCTCTCTTATGGGTTCGAAAGGACTTGAGTTTGATGACACATTTGACTCCACTCTCCTTCAAGCTCAGACTGGTCATCTACAATAGCTTTCTGGACAGATGCAGCTTCCACATATACTTCAAAGACAGCACTTTGTAAAACACATTGCAGTACTGTACTGTAAGCCATTCAGGAGGTGACCAAAACATGAGTGACCATACATAGTGCCTCCTGGTCTAGGAAGAGGCACGTCAACCCAGCTAGGCAGACCAGACCAGGGAATTGATTCCACAGGAAGACCAGAACTATTTTTTATTGAGAGCAGCTATAATAATAGAATCTTACAAGGGATGCTGCCGGCAATATTATCTTGTTTCCCAGGACTTAAAAGAATGTTTCAGCCCTCTTTGCCTACTCTCTTCAGTTAAGGACATAGGTTTAGAAGATAAGTTGCTTTGATTGAGGACACTTAAGTACCCTTACTGATTATAAAAATCAGCTTCCACAGAATCTAATCATCTCTATCTCCCTCTCCCTCTCCCGCTCTCTCTTTCTCTCTCTCTACATCTAATGTGCACCTGCTCATTACAAAGTTTAATTCTTGAGCTTCTTTCTTTCATCCTTTCATCAAAACAGATTGCTTGCAGCTCAGACTGAACTGCTGATGGCATCTACAGTGTTTTTATATAATAGACTTGCCGAGGCTACTTGTTCCCTGCCTTACCAGGTCCTGTTTCCAAATCTGGAACAGCCTCATTTTACGAATACTAAGCCTTCACCAAGAAGCACATTTATTTAACTGTACCAGAAAAGAAAATCAGGTCTCCATTGCTGCCACTCTGTAAAAAAGGATGAGTAACAAGGAACCCATTTCTATAATAAGAGCAAGTGTGTCTTTCTAATCATTACCTGAAGGGCTTTCAAAGTGCTACATTCCTCTGCACCAAAAATAAAAAGGGGTATCCATGAAAGTGAGATCTCTTTGTAGTATTCATTGAGGCAAGCAGTCCCTTCTCTGAGATACAATAAAATTATGAGAGATATTTTCCTCTTTCAACAGATCTTGGGAAAAACAGAAATAATCTATTACTCTAATTTTTATTTCCAAACAAAATTCTTTGGACCCAATGTAACATTTGATTTTATTACCTGTTGCATCAGGTAATAAATTTATTTTCCTTTGAAAAGAAATATAAGTTTAGATTAAACTTAAGTTCAAGAGATTGAGTGATGATTCTTGGTATCCACCAAAGTATTTATCATTGTTAATGGAAATTTTGTTTCATGCACGATTATGCCATCAATAGCTCAATTCACACAATATATTAATCATTGTGGCTGAATCAAGCGATTCTAATTTATAGTGAAGCATGCTGTATGAACTCGACTATTTGGAAGCATTCTATAAATCATGGTTGAGACACGTTTCTGTGCACTTTATATTACATATGCAACACTTTTGTATTGTATGTATGAACAAAAAATTATTTAACCACTGACTGCCCCCAGTTATAGTGAAAAAAATCAAGGCATTCAACCAGACTAAAATAATTTCTCAATTTTCTATTTAATTTTTTTAAAAAAAATCTTGAGTTTTCACATTTCAGTTGTATCATTGAGGAATTCACATAATTTTTGAAAACATGTGGGTTTAATGCAAATGGAAAAGTACATTTGCCTGCTGGGAAGATGATCCTGAATGTGAAAAAATTACCCCAAAAAAGTTAGGAAAAAGCATCATCTATATCAATTACCATATTCTCAGTGAATCTAAATTATTTCCACATTTTAAGAATAAATTATTTGGGAAATAAACTAGCCTTCCTTTCAAATAAATGTAGAAACACAGTACTTTAGCAACATTACTAAAGCAATTACTCAACATCATTAGATATTAAGCAAGGTGTCATGTCTGGAAATTGATATCTGAATCCCATGTTCACATATTTCCAGGAAATTTTGTATCAAAGCATCAGCTATTTCGGAATGAGTAGCCACGCTTGTGTTACAAAATAATCACAAAGATAAGAGCAGCTGGAAGCTGAAATCTATAGCCAACATTCCTGTTTATTTATAAGCTATATGACTTGCTTTTCATTATTACAAATCATTCTAAGCGAGGGCTACGAAATGACGTTGAAAAGGGAAATTATATAATATTACAAAACCAACTATCTCCAAGGTAAGTTTTGTTGGGCCTGAGACTGGTTTAAACCTATAGTATTATCTTGTTACGGCATGAGAAAGAAAAGAGGAATGAGTTTCACTGCTGGGTGGAAAACTCCAATCCTGAGTAAAGTATCTAAAAAGTAAGATTCATCTCAGCCTAAATTAGTTAGCTCTTTAGTTAGTAAGTAAATAAACGAATATTCCTGTGAGAAACTGAAACTGACACTCACCTCTTACCAGAGGTGGATTTCAGCAGGTTCTGACCAGTTCTGGAGAATCGGTAGCGGAAATTTTGAGTAGTTCAGAGAACCAGTAGTAAAAATTCTGACTGGTCTGCTCCCATCTATTCTCTGCCTCTCAAGTCCCAGCTGATCGGGAGGAAATGGGGATTTTGCAGTAACTTTCCCTTGGAGTGACGTGGGAATGGAGATTTCACAGTGTCCTTCCCCTGCTACGCCCACCAAGCCATACCACGCCCACCCAGCCACACCCACAGAACCGGCAGTAAAAATTTTTGAAACCCACCACTTCCTCTTACCCCAGACTAGCTGGTTTCATTCATGAAATGGCTTCATCAAGCCATTTTCTTCACCTTTCACCTTTCACTTAGATAAAATTGTACCAGTTCACATTGCTCCTTCATTTGATCCCTTTTACCAGGTGGCTTCACACAAATCACTACTTCTCAGCCATAGTCCTATCTCCACCCACAACATCAAAGAAAGCATAATCATGGCAGGTGCTGCTGCGATTGATTAGATGGTGATCTTGCCCATCTCCCACTCATTTCTACTCAAGGTTCAATCCCCTTGTGGCCCTATTCCACAGTCATTGTTGGTGAGTGAAAATGGAAAATTATAGTGATGAAATGTTTACAAGGGCCCTCTGTTCATTAGACCGCTCTGGGCCTCTGACTATATCTGACTACATTTCATGCTATAATTGATAAAAATGTATGCATTGGTTAGGTTTTAAAAACCATTTGGTTGAAACTTTAAATAGGTAGATCACTTAACTTTCTTAAAAGTACAATAACATGCAATATAACACGTGCCTGCCTCTCTATGAATCCCAGTTCATTTGCCCAGCATTTGCAAGACTGTAGTTTAAAAGAAGAAGCCTTAAAACTCACAATACTTTTTATATGTTCTAATTGATCACGTGGCTCAGGGTGGTATTGGAACATTATAAGCAACATTGCATGATTTTTCTAGATATCTGGCTTAAGGAAAGAAAAAAAATCAAGAGGAATGGCATGTGCTTAGTGGGTTCTTGTAACAACTGTCGGGTTAATTAACCATCTGAATGAAGCTTGTACTCGACCCTGTAACAATGAGTAGCTATTTATAGTCACATTATTAGAGGGGAAGGTGGAAATTCTTGGCGGAGTGGAGGCATTGTGCAAGCAGCTGTCACAAGCCACTATCCTGTAATCTTCAAAGTCTTCTTTAAAGTCCCTCCTCTTGACTTGGGTTTAAAATTATAGAACATTGTCATAACTAAAGCAAAGAATATTCACACTGTTAGAATTGCAAGAAAAGAAAGAAAGAAAGAAAGAAGAAAGAAAGAAAGAAAGAAAGAAAGAAAGAAAGAAAGAAAGAAAGAAAGAAAGAAAGAAAGATTGTCCAAGGTCATCCTAGAAAAAACATACTGAGATTCGATGTTGTTCTAAGGCATCTGCATAATTTCCCTATTGTTATTATTTGCATTTGTACGTTTCTTACAGAGTTGTGAGGTTGACATTAAATGATTGAAACTCGGAGAATTATTACTGCTAAGGTACACATTATGATAAGAAACCGATACTTTCAACAACAGGCTTGTTTCCAAAAATGTATGTAATTTCTCTCCCTCCCCCCACTCTTTCTGCATGTGTGCATGCATGCACATGTGCGTGCATAAATGTGTGGCATCAACAGGTAAAGTCCATATGATGCTATACACATCATATGTGTATAGCAACACCAATAGCACTTACACTTATATATCATTCCATAATGCTTTTGCAGCACTTTCTGAGCAGTTTACAAATGTCAGCATATTGTCCCCCTCCAACAATCTGGGTCCTCATTTTACTGACCTTGGAAGGATGGAAGGCTGAGTCAGCTACGAGCCCCATCAGGATCAAACGCCTGGCTGTGACCAGAGTTAGTCTGCAATATACATTCTAACCACTGCGCCACCAAGGCTTTTTAAAATCACATCATCAGGATGGTCTAATTTCTTCTCCTTGGGTCAGATTTGCAACGATTTATGTCAAATAAATTCAATCTACATTGTTGTTCCTAATACTGATATTTAGGCTGATTTTTCCCTATCTCCTGTTCTGTAGCTTTTGCTTTCTGAATGCTAGATGTTTAATACCTTCTATTCTACACTTGATCCTAATAAATATGTCACCCAAAAATGCATTTAAAAAGTTAACGGAGAAATATCAGTTAATGGAGAAATATTCTTGAAATCTTATTTTGACATCAAGTCATTTGTATTCACGAGTTTTCAGAAAGTATGCTGTCTAAGCTGTGAAACAGATACCTTTTACTGGATAGATAGATCTGAACTCATATAATCAAATAGGGCTAGAAGGGACCTCAGAGGTCTTCTAGTCCAAGCCCCTGCTCAAGGCAGGAGTTTTATACCATCCCAGTCAAATGTTTTCCACTCTATTTTTAAAAACCTCCAGTGATGGAGCATCCACAATCCCAGGAGGCAAGCTATTCCATTGATTAATTGTTCTCATTGTCTGAAAAGTTCTCCTTACCTCTAGGTTGGATCTCTCTTTAATAAACTTCTACCCAATATTTCTTGTCCTGCCTTCTGGTGCCTTAGACAACCCCCGCTTTGTGGCAGCCCCTCAAGTACTGGAATTCAGTTATCATGTTCCCCTCCCCCCTCTTGGATGGGCTAGATATACCTAACTCCATCAACCATTTGATGGAGTTATCAACTCCATATCAACTCCATCAACCAGTTATCATGTTCCCCTCCCCTCTCTTTGATGGGCTAGATATACCTAACTCCATCAACCATTTGTCTCACGATTTAGCCTCCAGACCACTTATCATCTTTGTTGCTCTTCTCTGCACACTTTCCAAGGTCTCAAAATTTTTTTTTGTATCACAGGGTCTGGAACTGAATGCAGTATTCCAAGTATGATCTCACCAGTGTGATGTAAAATACTACAATTACTTTCCTTTGTGTTGATGTCATCCCTCTGTTGATGCAGCCTCGGACTGAATTGGCATTTTTGGCAGCTTGCAGCACACTGTTGGCTCATACTTCAGTGGTAGTCCTCTAGGACACCTAGATCCATAATGACAACTGTTGAGCCTATTCTATGCTTATGTGTTTAGTTTTTCCTGCCTAAGTTCAGGACCTAACTTTTCTTACCACTGAAGAGCATCTTGCTGGATAGGGCCCAATGCACAAGTTTGTCAAGATCCTTCTGAATCTTGAGTCTATGTTCTAAAGTGTTAGCAATTCCCACCAGTCAATTCCTGAAAATTTGATGAGTTTCCCTTCTATCCCCCCATCTAGATCATTTATGACTCATTACATTAGCCATCTATCTCTGAAAACACATAAGAGATTATTCTTGTCTGAGCATCTGGGATGGATTTAATCAGAATCAGAAGAGAGCTGGAAGGGACCTTGGAGGTCTTCTCGTCCAGCCCCCTGCTCAAGCAGGAGATCTTATACCCATGATGGCGAACCTATGGCACGTGTGCCAGAGGTGGCATGCAGTGCCCTCTCTGATGGCATGTGAGCTGTTGCCCCAGTTCAGCTTCACTGTGTATGCGCGCGTGCCTCCCATCAGCCAGCTGGTTTTTGGGTCTCTGCTGTGCATGCACCTACGCAGGGGACTGTGTGCACGTGTGGGGGGTGAGGCATGTAAGGGGGCCATATGCACATGTGTGGGGGATGGGGCACATGTGGGAGTTCATGCATACATGTGCGGAGGGTGGGGTGCAAGTGGGGGTCGCACATGCATGCACGGGAGAAGGGCACATGCAGGTGGGCATGTGTAGGGGTTGGGGGTGCGTGTAGGAGGCCACATGCACATGAACAGGGGTCGGGGCACATGCGTGGGGGCACGCACGCATTACATTCTGGAGATTTGGGCATGCATGCATGCATTTGCGTGCACTTTGGGCACTCAGTCCGGAAAAGGTTAGCCATCAGTGTCCTATACCATTTCAGACAAGTGTCTGAATAATGAACGTTGTATAATGTTATACAATAAGTGGCTCTAGAAGCAGTTCTACTAGGTTTCTTCCCTCTTTTTCTGTTTTTTGCCCATTAAAAAGTAGACTTAACTATCGTTATAATTGAAATTTAGACTGACATTGGGCTACACTGTACTATAAGCCAATTTCATTCAGTCTGTAAAAAGAAATTTGAAATTGAAATTGAAATTTGAATGACATATTTTCCACCAAGTCAATCTACCTACTTTCTGGGCCTGTATCCATCCAGTTTTCTTGACAGCGCTTCAGTTTGCTTTGGTTTTCTTCCAGAGTGGTTTTTCAGCTTCCTAATCAAATCAGCTTCCTAATCAAATATTTTAGCACAGCAAGTTCTGCAAACTAAACAGACGTGACTGATATATGGTTCAGGGAGTCATGTGCACTCAGAATATTGGACTAATTGAGCAAAAATACATTTAAGCTTGTTTATCATGCTAACTCAGCCATTTTGAGAAATAACAGGTACAAGATTGTCAGTGAGCAAATTAGGTCAGCTTCCCTACTAGACAGCCTTTTATGAAATATCTTTCTCCTCTGAGAGAGGTGGAAATCCTGTTGAACTTCTAGAGATTACAATGTTATCTAGGTAGGACAGTTTTCCTGGCCTGATGCCCTCTGCTTGCCCTCCTCATCAACACCTACATTCTGCCAGACGGTTTGGGCCCTGACCAAGTAACAGTTCAGTATCTTGCAAAGGCATCAAGTTAGGAAAGGCTTTTCTCTTTCCTGAACAGAGAGATCAAAGTTTGAAATTGCACAAAAAATGCTTTATGTGTGATTACAATTAGACTGCATCGTGATCTCGAATTAAATGACAATCAGTATTTTGTGTGGCTTTTGTTTTCCTTCCATGTACACTGACATATAAAAGATCTCAGAGTCTGGAGCAGGAAGAATAGCTCTGGAACAGTGTGACATTCCTTTCTGCTGGGATGTTTGCAGATTTCCCAGTGTAACCTCTACAGGTGGTCCTCGACTTACAACCATAATTGGGACTAGATTTCTGGTCGTAAGTCAAGGTACCGATGTGACAGGAACTGATTTTATAACAATTTTTTTTTGCAGCAGTTATTAAGAGAATCACTGCAGTGGCTAAGCAAAGTTCGCAGTTGTAAATGCAAATTGATTATTTTGAATGGGCTTTGTTTTAAACAAAAAAAAACTGTGGTCATGTGACCACAGGATGTTGCAACCTCTTTTAAAGGAAAGCTAGTTGCCAAAGAACTCAGAATGTGGTTACGTGATTGCAGGAAGTTGGCATGGCATTTTACGATGGCCTGAAGGCTGCAAAACAGCCATTCTGAGTCTGCCATAAATTTGAATGGTCGTTAAGCAATTGGTTATAAGCTGAGGACAACCTGTACTCTTTTTAACATCTTCTTTCCAAGCATTAAGCAAATCCAATTCTATTTAGCTTTGTGTTCCAAACCAAGACTGGTTGTAAAACAAACTGCAATACACACTAGTTGGAACCTCTTCCTGCCAAACAACAGCTGCTGCAGTGACAAATCTGTCTATTATCAATATTTGCTCTGATGTTAATTGGCCACCTACCTCCAGTGACCCAGGTAATAGAGGGCTGCACGTGGAAATATCTGAGACTTTTTGTTGTGGCCCACCCACCGCCTGCACGGATTGTGGCAGATCCAGATGGCGAGGAGCCTGATGTGGGGTCGTGCCTGCAACCTGCGCAGCCGGGGATCACTTCGGACAGTGAGAAGGCCGAAGAGGAGGCGATGCCCAAGCCGTTAGAACCTCAAGGGGCTGTGTCTGGCGGAGAGAGCGAAGTGGAGGAGCCTCTCCTCAATGCTCGGGCATGCAGGGCTGCCAAAAGGCAGGAGTAGCTACTCTGGAGGAGGAGG
>JANHZT010006929.1:18049-31284 GCA_032468215.1 Stegonotus admiraltiensis | reverse complement strand
GTCTTGGAAGGGTTGAGTCGGAGCCTGTTCTTCCCCATCCAGACCCGCACAGCTTCCAGGCACTGGGACATCACTTCCAGGGCATCGTAGGGGTGACCTGGGGTGGAGAAGTACAGCTGAGTGTCATCAGCGTACTGATGGAACTGAACCCCGCACAAGAGAAGAGAAGACCCCCGTAGAAGAGAAGACTTCTTCTATCTTCGTCATTGCCTGCCTCTTCTGTCTCTTTTCCACAGTGCGGGAGTCAATAGGCAGAGGTGGCACATGAGAGGACACCTATCTGTGGTCCTCTCAGGCTCTGCCTGGTATTTTTTTGTCTTGTTTTCCTCCACTAAACCTAGGTGTGTCTTATGGTCCGGTGCATCTTATGGAGTGAAAAATACAATACCATGTTTATTCATAGCTTGATTATTCCACCCAAGAATTTCTTTCTAGTTGTCTTTTATTGTGAAGTTAAAATAACCTTCTAAGAGGACTTATGGATGTATTTTTCCTATTTCTTTAGAATCTCAAGATTCAGGCTATCTTTATTTTTGTTTCCGATGGCTTCTAATAAGATTTAAAAGAGAATTTAGTTTTCAAGATATTCTTCGCTTATGGGAGGTAAGATGTGTTTTATGGCAACATTTAACTTTTGATGCTCAACAAGAATGTTCAAGTTTTTAAAAACATACTGAATATTTCTCAAAAGCACGGTATACAATTAAAAAAAATTACCTAATGAAGTGTGCATAATGTTCTTTAGCCACACCAGCATGATACATCAATATCTCTAAAAGCAGATGGTTCTGGATTCATTTTTGTATGGATCTGGAATTTTAAAGGGAAAAGTTAAGTATCTACAATCTCTGCTCCTTAACATTATCCTTTCTTACATAAACTCAAACAGCAAAAATAAACAAGCTGAAAAAAACCAAAATCTTTGATATGGAAGACATAAAAACATGCTGTCAAGCTAAATTTTTTGTATCCCTGATGCCAGAAAGTAACAATCCTGGTAGAAGGGTTTGCCTTTATTTTTTCTCAAAATGGTGACTTAGACCTTCTTTATATGAAAAATAATGTTATCATTAAAAATGAATAAACTAAAACATACGCAGTGTAGAAAAACTAGATAGAGGACACTCAAGATACAGATACTGTTAAGTTTTGTAAAGAAAAAAAAAGATTTATGCATACATTTAGATCAAAACACTTTTCAAAGCCAAAATTATATAACCCTGCAGAATCAAAATTCTAGTTTTTTAAATCACATAAAATGGAAATCATAACATTGTTATCTAGTTGAAGGACAGAATCTGGAAAGAATCATGTTTTCTGGAACAATCTGAGTTACATATATATAGATGGCTATAGCCATTTATCCTTAGATCTGGTATCTGGTGTTCAAGCTATCACACATCAAATTTAGGTCATGCCCATGTTCTTTCATTGCCTTCTTTTGAATCATACTGCTGAGTACTAGATATAGAATTTTATATGAGATCTATCTAATGTAAAAATATGCCTTTTGAAAACTAACATACTCTAAAATATTATTACTGTCCACAGCCCTTCTATGAGAAAGATAGATAGATGAGTTTGATAATTAAAGTTATCTTTTTTGGGTAGCACTGCATTGTTGATTGAAGTTCAGCTTATTGAATAGTTCACATCTGAAATTTTTAGTACGTATCAAAATGAGCAAGGTAAAGGTAGTTTTCTCTGTCCAGTCATGTCTGACTCTAGGGCACGGTGCTCATCTCTGGTACTTGACTGAGGGAGCCAGCATTGTCCGAAGACATTTTCTATGGTCATGTGACCAGCATGGCTATATGTCAAAGATGCACGGAATGCTGTTACCTTCCCACTGAATTGGTAGTTATTAATCTACTCACATTTTTGCATGCTTTTGAACTGCTAGGTGGGCAGGAGCTGTGGCAGAAACGGGTGCTCACCCCCTTGTGTGGCACTCAGGTCTCAAACCTGTTTTTTAGTACTCCATTATTGGCAGCATAAGGAGAACCTGTCTACCATACTGGTTGGAAACCAACAGTGTTACTTTTTATTAGTTTTTTTTTTTATTCAACATATTTATTCATTTTTTACAAGCAGTGTGGTGGCCTAGTGGTGAAGACACTCACCTCCCACTTGGAAGGTTGATTGCTCAATCCTAGGTAGTGGCAGAGTCTCTCTTAGGGCTCAAAGAAAAAGTATCTGCTGCAAATTCCACATGGCATCAGGAAGGGCATCCGGCTAGTAAACACTCAGCTCCCTCCAGCCACCCCAACTGTACCCTGAATTAAGGGATTACAGGGTCGTAAAAAGGGAATTTTAAAAATTTATTCATTTATTAAATAATGTACCCTACTACCCTACACTATAAACAAATAAGAAATATTTTCTTCCCATCTTCTGTACTTTCTGCAAGAGATGAGGTAATGTCCCATTTGTAAAAAAAGTAAATAAAAAGAGACAAAGACTACTGAGATGTTAAATGTCAGGAGCAAACATGAGAAATATTAACGAAAGCATTTAATTTCTAGACACTTAACTTTTTACATTATCAGAATTCCTGTCTGTTTTTTCCCCCTTCTCCTAAAGAATATATAGATTCTTTCTTAGCCATGCTGAAGTAGTTTTGTTTCCTGGCTGTCTACAGTATGTTACTTATCCTATTATGCCAATTTTTGTTTTTGTTCCCTGACTTTCTATAACATGTATTCCCATGTAATAATTTTTAAGTTTCATTAGAGATATCTAATGTTAGTTGTAGATGCTAACAGCATATTGATTGCTCTGCCTTTTTTCTTGTCAGGGCCTTTAGAAAAAGCTGTAATAAGAAGTGAACTATACAGACAAAATACAATACTCTGCTCATAAATTATATAGATAAGGGTTTCATTAGAACTACCAACATTGAAATAGTCATAGCCTTTAATGAAATCAATAATTAAAAGTTAGCCAACTATTTTTCTCCTGATGTGATTATCTCCCCAGAAAAAATAATAATTTGGTGCCTGGATATTATAGATATAATCAGTCTTAACTGACACGTAAACTGAATGATGATTCAACTGAAATATCAAATACAGGCGTACACAGCTGTTAAAGAAAATGTAAGAGATGAACTAATGCAGTGAGCTTTATTTAAAATGAATTGCATTTAATTTTATTTAAAAGATTAGTATGTTTGCCCTTCTTAATATTCTTTTATTAAAATGGCCAGAGTCTTGTCTTTTATTTATCAGCAACTTGAATGTTTTACCAGGTGATGTGGACAGATTTGCCTTGTCAGAATTTTCACCTTCTTATATGCTGTGCTATTCTGGAATCTGAAAAACAACAAATAATGGAGAAACATTATGGCTTTAATGAAATACTTAAGGTATCTGTTAAATTGAATTAAATTGAGACTATTTTTCTATCTTTTCTGTTTTGGATTTGCAAAATGAATAGCATTTCATTCTAGAATAAGAAGTGAGAGAGGGTTAATGAATGTTAGTAGTCAGCCATAGTTTTTCTGTGATGAAAGATGTTCAATGTTGAATTATTTATAAAGAGATTTTATAGATCAGATTATTCATATACAGAATGATGGTTATTTGATTTATAAAGCACGTAGTAGAGTTTCTTTCTTTCTGAAGCAACCACAAAGCTTCTTATGTGCATTGCTCTAGGACAGAGGCGTCCAGGTGAAATAGAAAGTTCTTGGTTGAGTGAAGTTAAGCTATGGAATAATAAAGTCACCCATGGTTATAATACAAGTAAAACACTCAAGTCTATTTCAGTGTATTAGTTCACAGAAAAATGGCAATGCATATGTTGTCCAATCTCAGTATGCAGCTTGTTGGCTGTGGCGTAGCAAAAAAAACTGGCCAGCTTAAAACAATTGTAACAAGAATTCTAAATCCAACCAGTGTGTAATTTATGTACCATACTTTATCCAAAAGATATTTCTACATTTAGAATAATTTATATTTCCAGTGAAAAGAAAGATTGGATAAATAATAAGAATGTCACATTGTTACCATATTCTCAATGTATCTAAAATGCTCCTTCAATTTTAAAATAGGCTACTTAGGAAAAGCTAGGGTTTTTCAGATAAACTATAGAGAACTAAATTTTAATTCTAGTGGTGAAAAAGTATTAAGCAAGACAGCAATAACTTTTAATAAAAGATGCTAAAGAAGGTATCAACATTCTGAAATTAGATACAAATTAAAAATAACACACCAGCTTTTTTGAGGCTGACCTTTTTTGCTTTATTTTATATCAGCATATCAATGAATTGTCTATGAAAATGGACGTGGATGATGTGCTTTGCAAAGCAGAAGCTGTTTCTATGCAGATGATGAATTGCAAGGTAAATAGTGAAATGTATTTTATACTCATTCTATGAAGAAATCATGGGTTGTTCCAACTGAACTGTTCCAACTTCAAAAGGTGGACAACAGTGCTTGGAAATATAGAACACACAGAGTGATTGCCTATCTTGGTGCTGCTTTTCCTATGGCAAATCCCTCTGTCTTTAAAAAAATATATATCATTTTTATATTGCAATATTTTACTATACACTGTCCAGAGTCCCTCTAAGGGAGAGATGAGCGGTTTAAAAATGTGAAAAATAAAATTAAACAAACAAATAAATAAATCTTACTTTCAGATTTTGCATTTCCTCTATTAGGAAAACATAATGGGTTGCGGAATTCCTTGAGACTTTTTCCCTCCTTTTTTCGTTAACTTCAAGGTTGTGTGCACACGTGAGACAAGATTAAAGAAAAGCAGTAAGCCATATTAATGTGCAGCATTTCCCCATCCTAGGAAAATAATAGGTTCTGTTGCAGTATTGTGACTCCTGGCTATTGTATTTTGTTGCTTTTTTAGGGCTACTTGCTACTCACTTTTTCCTATCCAACAATAAGTTGTATAATTTGATACTTCATATACCTACCTTCATATACCATAAGTTATGTTTATTTTATTTCATTTAATTTAGTTCTGCATTAGGAAGTCAGGTATTTTTGGCTGGGATAGTGTTTCAAAGCAGGGTATAAATCGAGAGGAATAACATCCTAGCAATCAAAAAGAACTTTTGTCTTTTCTTTTCTTCAAAGGAATTACCTCAAGCAATTTGTGAAATTTTGGGATTAGAAAATAGTGCTATGACAACACCAGATTCAGATGCTGGAGAAGATGAGGCTGTTGATGGGATGAGTTGCCTTGCATCAGCATATCCAAACGTCTCTTTGCCTGTTGCTGCTGCCAACAAAAGAAATGAAAGAATTCAACAAGTGATACACACAGACTCCACAAACTAATGCTTGTGTAATTGGTTGTATTGTTCAACAGGCAGTTTATTACAACTGTTTTGTTTCAGGCACTTGGGTTGATATTTTGAGTTTGTGTTGACTTAAGCTTTAATGAATTGGGAAAGAAATCATGTACTGTAATACTTCTGCATCAAAGCTTTACATGACATTATTTTTATAGTTTCTTCTACCAAAATAGCCTTCCGTTTTTCCAGTAACATTCCTTAATACATTTGTATAAAAGTGCTTTTCTTTGTCTTCAGTGAGGTGAGAATCAGGCAGTGTGAATAGCATGAAATAAGGGATCTATTCCTTGTACTTTGAAAATACCTGGGCATGGATAGTTTTTGGATATCATTAAAGTGTTAACAACTCTTCTATACTATTTCCTAAGTTAAAGTTGGCAACTTCCACAACATAGCTTTGTAAATGAAAGGATTGTGTTCTTTTTCTAATGTTTACAAAAACACTAAGTATTTGTGCGGACTGAATGTTGATTTGGAATGAAAATTTACATTTGTGAAGTCCCTGATCCTGAGTTTTGCATAATCTAGGATGGCATTTTTACATTTCACACCTTTCTTATGCATACGTACTTATGCATTCAGAATTTCAGATATATGAATATTAAAGGATAACTCTATTTTTGACTAAAACAATTTTGGTTGGTAATTCAGACAATTTTGTCCAGAGTTTAATATACAGTTCAAGCCTAACTATTTTTGAAAATCATTTTTCTAAATAAGGATAAATGTCTGAATATATTCAGGTTCTCAACTTAATATTCTTAGCAAGGGTTTCTTGCTCATTTAACTAATAATGTTTATCTTTGCTGAATAGTAGTATTACTGTTTAATAATAACCAATCTAAATTGCCTTTATATTAGACTAAACTTTTTGAAAACATAAAAATAAAGATGACATTTTAATTTCCTTTCTTTGGTTCTGCCTAAGCTCCCTTTGGTAACACAACAAAATCTGGAGTTTCCTAGGGTAGACCATTATATGCATATGAGAAAAATATAAGATTATATTATGCGATTATTTGATGTTTTACAGTAATGTGAAATATAATTTTGTGTATTTGTTTCTATTTGAAGATATTGTACATATTATGAAATAAAATGCAAAGTTTACTTAAAGATTTTTAATTAAGACATATTTAGTTGAAAACTGAAAAAAAGAGTTCCTAAATTTCCAATGTTTCATGAGAGGCATTTAGTTCTTTTATGGCATAACACTTTGGTTATAAAATAAAAACAGGCTAGAGATAGAAAAAATTAAATTCTTTGTCCTAAAGACATCACTGGAGTTGTATTCATAAATAAGCAGTTGAATTTTGGTTTTCTGAAGATAAGCTTGAAAACACAAATGTGATCCTCATAACATTTGTCAGGATCTAGAAATCCCTTTTTCATAATGACATCCTAATCCATGTTCTGGCAATAGAAAATCTGGCTTGCTTTTTCCAATATGATTAAAGATAGCAGGGTAGCTGTAGAAAGAAGGGAAGGAAATATTAAGTCATTCCCAATTATCAAATGCAATCTGTCTCCAAAAGATTCAATTTCTTGTATATACATTCTGAAAAAGAATTGACTGAGAGTGAAGAAATATGCTCGTGATTTTAGTTGCTCAAAAGATAAAGCAAATTGTTGCATTAATGTGAGAGAACTGATGAAATGGCAAGTTATTAACACAGATATCAGAAGGTGAGATCTCTGTAGTCCTTGGCTTTAATTTGTTTGGAATTCTTATCTTTTATCAGTTAATAACAAAATACCCCATTTGGCAAATGGCAAGAAAGCAAGACCCAGCATCTCTAGACTTTCATTTCCTGCTTACAGGAAATAATTTTTGGATTATCTTGCCCTTTTTGTTCTCTCATAGAACTTTGGCTTTTACATTATCATGTTAATACAATTGCAGGATATATATTTTTTCTAATGCTGGTTCCAAAATGAACACAAAGCTGACATGAAATCTCTCGCGCGCACGCACACGCACACGCACACACACACAGATGATTTCCTTAATACTTGCAACATGCAATGTGGAAAGAAATCTGGAAAGCATAATTAGGATATTTATGCACATAGTAGGAATTCTGATTTTTTCCATTTTACGTACATGACAACTTCATTATCAAAACCATGTTGCATATGTCTTCATAAAAATAGTCAAACTGATTTGGCATTGAAAACAACTGAGTAATTGTAACACGATAGCCCCAGTGATAATACTTATTTTAAAAATATCTGACATGCATAAAGCCCGTCTAACATAAGTCAGCCAGGTAGAATCAGAGGAGACTGTTAAGGAAGGTAGTCCCACCATTTATAGTAGTTGCAACCACAGGCATCCTCATGCAACTAAATTAGCTCTTCAATAGATATAGGAGTTGGACTTTAATGAAGTAATGAGCATTATGGTATCTGTCCTATAATGAATTGTTAGAATTCTAGAAACCTTAATCTAAATCATGTGCCAAAGTTCTTGGGAATTTAGCCTCACCTGTATTTGGTTAAAGAACACATCCGTGACTCTAAGCAGAATTGCCTAATTAGATTCTTATTTCCTGGGATTAGATAATACAACTATAATATTTAAATATTTGCACAATCTCAACACTTTAGAATTTATTCACTAAGTAAAATTTATTTTTATATATGATACTTCAATAAGTAATAGAAGGATGCCTTTGGTCTAATGTCAGTTGCTATTCTCAATCTTTCACACAGTTGCCTCATTTATATATTCAAAGTAGGTAAAGGAGGAATGGTAACTCAATAAAATGTCTTTATAATACTTTTAATCCTGTAATCACACTCATTGGATTATAGTGTGAAGGCTTCTGTCAATATTAAAACACTCCTGGGAAAAGCATCGAATTCTCTTTATTCTTTTTAAAAATGTAATGTTTATTCAATGACATGAAAAGTGCACTTCTTGTTAACTGAAACATCAAGCTGCCCATCTTGCTTTGAGTGTCAATCTTTAATGGAATGCCTTGCAAATGTTCTAATGGCTTTCTTAAAGAAAGTGCTAAACTGTTTCTGAAGTCTACTGATAAAAGTATAGTACTTTTAAAAAATAGTACAAGTTCGAGGAAGCAAACAGAAATTGCTAGTTGTTGTATAGGAAGACAGAAGAGGAGTCAAGAAAGAAGTGTGCTTCTCTGCCACTTTCATGTGACAATACACATCAGTCTTTCATCAGTTCTTCACGAGGCGTATATAAACCCTTGCTGGGGGAGGTGAAAGGCGCTTGAAGTGTTTCTTGTTCAGCATCAGAGTGCTGAACAGCTGGACAGCTCCCTGCGGGCAGCATTGCAAGCCTGTTTCTGCTCTGAACAGAAAACACAGTAGGGCTCCCACCATGCAGCCAGCAATGATGATGTTCTCCAGCAAATACTGGGCGCGACGGGGCCTTTCACTGGACTCAGCTGTGCCTCAAGAGTACCCATTATCCAGGAATGTAACTGTAAGTATCAAGCATTTAAAGATACCAAACCATTATCTTGTCAGATTGTTTTAGAAATGTTCAGGCATTTCCAGATGACTGTTCTTTGGGGCCTTTTACTGAACAAATTTATTCGTTTGCTTGTTCAAAAAAAAGCTTAGGAATCACCCCTTTCTCTCTGCAACACAACTGTCTCATTACAAATTATCAATTTTTTTTATAGAAGACATATTTTTTGAGACAAAACTTTCATTTGATTGTAGCCTTCACTTTTGAATGTTCCTAATGGTGGAAGTTAATCCAGTCTTACTTACTTTTTCTGCCTTGAATGTTTTTTAAGTCCACATCTTCTAGCCACCTACAGCAACTTATATATATATATAAGTACATTTGGATTAGTAAGATTTTCTCCCAGGAAAAGCTGTTGAATTTACATATAAGATTAAAAAAAAGATTGCATGCATTGCTGAAATCATAAAACACAGGGATGGCAGTCATTGTGGCTGACATTTAAAATCAAAACAGAAGGTTATAATATTTCAAACTATGTGAATACATAGTATACTACTATTACTACAACAAATAATATTAATAATTAGATATAAATAATGTTATGATCTGACCCTCTATTAAAAAGATAATAAAACTTTTCTTGAAAACTCAATTATACCTCTTTGGGCTTAGTTTTATACATAAAAGTAGACATGCAGAAGAAACAAAAAATCTACCTTACTGTTATACACCCTTTGTTATAACGTTAAAATGTTTAACCGAAATAAATATTTAAATTCTACACATTTTACAATGTTTCCTCAAATAATTTAAGATTAAGAAGCTGGTTCTTGCTCTCGGAGCAAGGCATTATTGTCACAAAGTTATTTCTCTGTGTGTGTTTATACTTACATCCATTTTTCTCTATCCATTTCTGTCTGTCTCTAGGATGGTGTTGGTGTTGGTGTTGGTGATGATATTTCCTAGAACAGCCCTATTGGCGGCTGTTTTCAATTTAGCAATCCACAACTATATTGTGATTCTGATTATGTTTCCTTCTCAAACCAGCTGGCTTTATTGTAATATAATGGACTTATATTTCTGTATATAAAGTCTCATAATGTACACAACTATATATGTCTTACATTTACATTCTCTATATGTGTCTTATCACATTCACATCACATTCTCTGATTACAATTTGTTTGAGATATCAACCTTTTAGCTTCTCCCAGAAAGTACTTCATTTTCATAAAAACTAAAAGTGCTACATCATTTTTTATTTGGGTTAAAATAGGCAATGTTTGAGAGGCTGTTCTTAGGTATATTTTTAAAAGATCACTAAAAATACACTATAAATATATATTTACAGCATTTTAAAATATCCTATAGCTGTATAATTACTTGATTGTGATGAGTGTTCTTTTGAAGCCAAGTGTGGTTTTCTTAAGCCAAGTCTAGCACATTAGTTCAATTGATAATTTAACAGCAGTTACTTTGTATAAAAAATGTGTAAATTTAACTAAGAATATAGATTGTTGTGAACAAACACCATATCTAAGTAACATGTTTTACTAGGTTAGAACTGTACTGCTAATTTCTATGCTGGTTTTCTTGATCTTCATGGTTTTAGGTGGGCAAAAGGGAATTATCACAATTCTAAATGTTGTTTGAAATGTGGTAGGAAAACAATTAAATGTGAATTATTTTTAGGAATAGCCAAAATATGAATATGAATATTTTTGGGAAGTTATCAGTGTAGGTTATTTTCCTCCTGAAGCAAAATAAGGTACTTGTTATTTTTTATTTAATTGTAGCACAAATGGATAGACTTGTGATAAACTGATCGAACTTGTCCTGTTCAGTTAGGAATCCTTCAAATTACATGGATAATTATTTTCTATTTGGAGGATTACATGCAAGCCATATGACAATTGAAACATTTCTGTTTAACTTCATGCACAGTATAGCATCTGTTTGGGAGGCATAATTTGATAGAGTTTCTCAACGTGTATACCTTCTATTCATATAAAAAACCCAGAAAAATACATATGGTTGTCATGACAATTTGCAAATCTTTTGCAGGCTATGTGTACCAAACAAATATATTTTGGGGGATTATGTATTTATTTTTCCAAGGAATAGATTTTTTAAAGACCTGAAAATCTCAATAAAAGAATTTTTGTATTGTTTGACTAACAATAAAATAGATTTATTTAATCTTTAAATAAAGATTAAATGGTTGCAAAATGATAGAACTAAGATAAAAGAGTTCTGTTTGATAAACTCTACATGCAGTAAAAGAAATTTTTGCAACACTGACAGAGATTATATCATTTTGGTCAAATGACAGTAAATATCAAAGGTAAACTTAATTTGAGTGGCCGTAACAATTGCAATCTATTCAAAGTATTTGCCACTGCTTATGTGTCCCTACGAACACTTTATTTTTTATGCTAACTATACTTGAGCAACAATAAGGAATGGCTTTCAGCAGATTTTTAAAATACTCCTTCCTACATTAGCTGCCTCATGATTAAGGGAATTCATTGATGTTAATGGAAATAGCTCTAATAAATATCCTCATGTTAAAGGATACTAAATTCTTATCAACCAGGACTGAAGCATGCTAATGTTGATGCCCATTAAAATTATATGGAGATATTTGGCTTGCTTTTTGCAAGTTTACTGAGAAGTGATAAGGAAAAAAATAGATATGAATGAGAAAGGAGATTGTATTGAAGAAACCAAGAAAGGAATGGTAGAAGGGAAGTTAAAGGAAAATACTGTCATGCACTTTACAAAGCAGCAAATACAGCTTTATTGCTCAGCATTAAGTTGAAAAGGAGCCTAATGATTACAGATCCCTAAAAAAGGATATCTGTATAATTATTATTTTTAGCAGAAAAATAGATCTACAAATTTTTAACTCTAACCCCTGTAAAAGATATTCAAATGATGTGACAAAGATCTTAGTATACCCTGTGATAATCTATAAAAGGGGAAGTTGGATTTTAAAGAAGCAGATTAGGAAGAGCACAGACACTTTTGAACGTTAGTGTTGAAGAAGACACCCGAGAAAAGCATAGACAGTCAAGAAAACAAAGAGTCATCAAATAAATCAATCCAGAGTTCAAATGATGAGGCTCAAGTAATCTTACTTTGACACATTATGTGAAGACCTAGCTGTCTGGAAAAGGTTCTAATGCTAGGAAAACTGAAAGGGAAAAAAAAAAGGATGATCAGCTGCAAGGTGAATGGATTCAGTTAGAGTAGTGCACCATGGGGAGAAAAGGTTAGAAATAGATCATCAGGGAGAAAATCAATGTGATCATTTGGAGCTATTTAAAACAATCAAATCAATCAACCAACACTAATTTAATTGTCTTTTTATCTATCCCACTTCAAATGAATGAATATTCATGATTCAAAATTAAGCTTCCTAAGAAAAAAAGGCAGAGATAGGATGGCCTTGATCATTCTCAAAATACTTTAGAAGTTATTGTACCCTTATAGCAGAAATATGCAAGCTTCATTTAGCCAAGGGCTAAAAAATTAAAATGCTAAATATTACTATACTTAGACTGGGAGTAACACCCCCCAAAGTGAAAGGGCATAATAACAACTTTGATTTAAAGCAATCTAGGTTTAAATTATGCTACTCAAGTTAATGTTTATTTTTATGTATTTAATTTTAAAATTATATCATTCTACCCCAGTAGAAAATTTGTAGTAAACTTTGAGGAGGCTCTGGAGGCGTCATCCAGGGCTTTGTGGGTAGTACAAGTTCTGAATATCCAAGTTATATATTTTAATTAACCATGTGTTTGGAAGTAAACAGCTTTTTGTTAGATTTGTTTGTTTGTTTGTAGGCAGATAAAAATAAAGATTGAAACCTTTCTATGTTGGAAACATTCAGAGGCTGTTCAATCTTTGCAGTCACAAATAATGACTGATATGAGTGATTGAAACAGGATAAGAATTACTATTGGTCCACAATCAAAGATCCAGCTATTAGATGCATAATATTAATGTTCTGTAAATTTTATTGATTCCCCATTTGGCTCCAGATTAAAATAAAAATACTTGTCCATGTCTTTAATAGCTTTGTAGATAATGATTTTGTTATGCAGAAGAGAGTAGCTGTCCCCTATGTTTGTTCATTCATTCATTCATTCATTCATTCGTTCATTCATTCATTCGTTCATACATCATTCAACATCATAACATTGTTAGCTTCTGTGTTATAGCCTGTATATTTAATTTCCTGTAGAGTGTCCACTAAATAGGTTATTATAAATATAATAAACAATATTTTCTCTTATTATAATCAGTTTCATAATAAGTGAGACTAAATTTTCTCTTCCTTCATCTCCATCCAATAATTTTAATTCTTTGATTATTATTTTATTTTATTTTATTTATATGCCGCCCTTCTCCGGAGACTCAGGGCGGCTTACAATCCGTTAAGCAATAGCCTTCATACTTCTG
>JANHZT010006929.1:0-14803 GCA_032468215.1 Stegonotus admiraltiensis | reverse complement strand
ATTGTGGCTGTTCACCGCCCTGAGTCCTGCAGGAGAAGGGCGGTATAAAAGTTCGATAAATAAATAAATAAATAAATCTCTAGCAATTAGGAGTCTGAAACAGTCTATCCTTAATCAGGTAAAGTTCCATCTTTTAAAAACTTAAATTGAAAGAAATCCTAACTCTGAATATGGTAGAAGATTATCTGTAAATTTATTGTCCATAAAATGTTTCTAAATTAAATTAAAGTCAGCATCAGGCTTATTTTTAGATATGAAGTTATTTTTGGCATTGATATATACTCCCAAAGCTTAATTTGCCAGTCCTCTCCTGAAAGAATTTATTGTAACTTTCAGTGACAAACATAGAGAATCCTGATAGTAGTTATATGTAAGGGTGTAAGTATGCTTTATAGAAATATAAGGCTTGGTAACAAAAAAAAAACAGTTGGCCAGAAAAGTAAATCATTATTTGGAATTTGTTTCATCTTATGAAGAACTATCTTTCAAAATTGGAAGAATGATCAAATCTATGAAGATTCTAACAAGTTTTTTGTTGTGTTTGAATTCAACGTTACTTAATCATGAATCTTGGACTTCAATTTCTGAATCATGTTTCAGTAAGAATGTATAAGTTCTAATAAGTGACCTTACTAGAAATGTTATAAACATTTCAAATACAGTCAAGTCTCTAAATATGTAACATTGGTTTTGTAATTGTTTTTGAAAAGTTTGCTTATTTTAATATATTGTTCTTTTTTTGTGACAGAAATCTATCATTATTTTGGCTTCTTAATCATGATAAATATTCTGTGTCCATGAGAGTAAATTCTAACTGCTATTCATATTTTTTTTTTGATTTTATTTATTTATTATATTCCTCAGAGTCATAAATATGAAAGTCCATTTCAGTTTATCAAAAGCTTTCTTCATATCATGAACATTTGTGAATACTTTACTTACTACTTTTCTGGTTGATTTTATCAGTGGTCAAAATATGTCTACAATTCTTTCATATATCTTTGTGATAAATTCACTCTGAGCTGGATAAATTAGGTTTCTATTAAAAAGACACTTAATTAGTCATGAAAAGTTTAGTCTATCTTCAGTAAGGAAATAAATCACATGGCTCTAGATGGCTTGGATTGTTCCACTCCTTGTAAATTAGAAACACATTTGAAGGCAAAAGTACTCCATTTTTTCCTACAGAATCCCAATTTGCCATGGAATAAGTTGAAATTTATGTCATCACCATTCTTTATCTTTGATGTATAACTTAACATATTATTGTAAATAATAAAACAAATGAAAATGGCATGGATTTAAGAATTGGTACCTAAAATGTTAAGACATTGGATTTAGTGATCTCTCAACCAGACTATTTTAATTGGTATCACAAATGCCTTCAGTCTCATAATCAGTCACTCAGCCAATGTGAATGGAGAAAAGTACTGAGGCATTTTGTGTCGTTGTGTGCAGCACAATGAACATGGGTAAGAGAAAGAAAAACAGTTGTCTGTGGAGGAAATGAAGAAAGAAATAACCAAACATGGTAAAGGCTCCAAAACCATCTCCAAAGAGATTTACATTCCTGTGACTATGATTATTAATATTATGAAGAAATTTAAGATCCATGGGACTGTAGCCAACCTTTCTGGACATGGCTGCAAGGGGGAAAATATCCCCAGAACAAATAGAAATTGTGGAAAAATAACTAAGAAGAACTAATTGTGCGTTATTCCAATTTCATTTAAATTGTTTTACCAAACTTTTGTAATGATTTGTTTCTGGAACTATGCACTTTGATATGGCTCAAGGGCTAATCAATAAATTAAATTCATTCAACTAAGAAGAAACTAACTAAACAACTATCACGATATAACAACATCAAACTGCACTACCTATCATTGTCGATAGATTTCTAGGTGAAAGACCTAAGAAGACCCCATTTTTGAAAATCAGATACAAAAAAGCTAGACTGGAGTTTTCTAATTTGAATGCTGACAAGCCACAGTCCTTCCCAGCCAGCTTCCAACAGGCAAAGCCAGTGGAGGAAGCTGGATTTACTTAATAACTCTGTGATTGATTTAATTGCAGTGATTCACTTAACAACCATGGCAAAAGTCATAAAATCAGGCATGACTCATTTAACACCTGCCTTCCTTGGCAACAGAAATTCTGCTTCTAATTGTGGTTGTAAGTTGAGACTACCTGTACTTGAGAGAAGAAACCTATCCAATCTAAGACCACTGGAGCAGATTGCTCAAGAAGAACGAGATAAATTTCTAGTTGAGAAGTGTAGTCTTATTCAGAGTTATAGGAAGTGCTTGACTACAGTTATTGCTCAAAAGGGTGTTTCCATGACATTTTCATTTATTATTTATCTTTGGACTATGGAATAAAGCAGGGGTCACCAACCTTTCGGACCTCAGGTCGGAAATTAAAATTCATAATTTTAAATCCCACGGACCACTAATATGAATCCAGCGTGCCGCTTGCTGAAGCGCCTGGACTCCCAGTGACGGGATGGGGTCTTCAGGCACTTAGTTTGGCCGCCTGTTTCTGCAACCTTAAACACTCAAAGAGCCATTTGGACCTGTTTCCCACAGAAAACAAAACACTGGGATCTCTCATCTCTCTCTCCCCCCTCTCTTTGTCTGCCTGTCTGATCTCTCTCTCTCTCTCTCTCCTTTCTCTCTACCCACTCTTTGCCTGTCTGTCTCTCCTCTCTCTCCCCTCTCTGTCTATCTCTCCCAATGGTGGGATTCAAGTAATTTAACAACTGGTTCTGTACCCTAATGATTTCTTCCAACAACCAGTTTGCCAAACTGCTCAGAAAGTTAACAACCGGTTCTCCTGAAGTGGTGCGGACTGGCTGAATCCCACCACTGGTCTCTCCTCTCTTTCTCTCTCATCTCTCTCACACCCATCTCTCTCTCTCATCTCTCTCGCCCCCTCTCTCTTTGTCTGTCTGTCTCATTTCTCTCTCTCTTTCTCTCATCTCTCTTTTTCTGTCTCTCTCTCTCTCATCTCTTTGTCTGTCTATCTTTCTCTCCCTCATCTCTCTCTCTTTCCGCGCTCTCTCTCATCTTTCTCTCCCTCCCCCTCTCTTTGTCTGTCTGTCTGTCTGTCTTTCATCTCTCTCATTCTGATTCTCCGGTGCTCTCTGGGTCTCGCGGATGGTTCTTTGTTGGTGCTGGACTCACCTCGGTCACTCGGGGAGACACACAATCTGATCTCCGCCCCAAGACACTCGCTCAACCCAGCTGATACTCTGCATCATAATGGGCTCAAGGAGAGAAGGGGATGCCGTCTCCCACATTGTGGAGTGCGCTAAATTTAACTGCACTGCAAGAGCAGCAGACAGGCCATGGAGGTGCCAACAGCAGCAGTGGAGAGAAATGGCTGGGCTGGGCTGGCATCTCGGGGCTGAGAGGAAGTCGCGTGTCTCCCCGAAAGACCGAGGTGCATGGAGCACCAACAAGGGCTGGAAGAAATGCCCACAAGATCCAGCAAGAGATGAAGCTTCACTCCCGCTCTGGAATATGGAGCGAATCTCCATCCCATGACCTTCCATTCTCAGGCCAGGCGAGGAGTGACTGGGAAGGTGAGGGGCAGGGACAGCCAGTGGTGGGATCATCCAACAGGAAGACACAGCAGGGGGAAGAAAGAGCCACGGGTTGCCGACACCCGTTGTTTCGGCCCACCTGCACTGCCACCCCCCTTGCACCATTACCTCATTCCAGCCAGCGAGGGCTGCACTACTCCTTGCACATTGCATCTCCTGCAAAATTGCAAGTTGTATGTAGCTCCCTCTACGGCGGCGATTTCAAGCCCCATCACGAGCTGCCTGGCCAGTCCCATATTCCAGAGCTTTAGTCACAGGACTGGCCATTGGTCATCCTGGACTAGCTAGGGTGCACTGCAGACCACCAAATTTTTCTCACCGACCACCAGTGGTCTGCAGACCACTGGTTGGTGACCTCTGACCTAGAATATCCAATTCTGTCTTCCTCCATTCTTGCTTTAGTTACACTTGTTTCAGCTACTGCAATTTGCTTTATATCACATGAAGATAAATTTCAGAAGTTGGAATATTTTAACTGAGATTCACAGATCAGCTCTTATGCTATTTAACTTTATTGCCTAGTTATTTATTTCTGCATTCAGTTTAAAATACTAGCTTAACCATTTTAAACAATCATAAGTACCCTGAAGTCTAAATTGAATGCCACATCTAAATTTAAATTTCTCTGGAATAAGTTAACGGAATTCACAATTGCAATTTAGGGTTGCTAGTTCTGTTATTTGATTTGCAAGGGTTGTTTTAAAAAACATTAGGTCTTGACTAAGTTATATATCTAGCCAATGTTATGCATCTGAGCTATTTAGCTATATATTGTAATGTTTTACTAAAGTAAAACATAGTATTTCAGTACTTAGATAATGAAAAGTAGTAAGTCTTGGGTTGATAGGGATTTCTATGTTGTGGATTTTTTATCATGCATTTGGCCTTCTGCTTTGGGAAGGTTATAGATGACAGAACAATGCTAGTGACCTACCAAACTATTTCACTTTTTTTCTATTATGCTTGTCATAAATTTGGTATGGAATTAGTAGCATCTCTAGTATATATGAATGATGGATTTATATGAAATTGCCATGGTAAATCAATTTTAAATTTTAATTATTCTAAGGTATTTATATTTTTCCATGGAGGTTTATAATGCAATAAAGGAATGAATGCAACAATAATTTTATAGTAGTTTATTTCTGGCTAATGCACAAATAATTAATTTCTTTTAATAGAAATACCTGGATATCTATTCTAAACTACCACCTGTTAAGACCTAAGCATTTAATTTCTGCTTTTCCTTTGCACTGGGTTAACTCTTTTTCATCTGTTTTCAGGAGAAGCATGTGAGTATGGTACATATTGAATCCAGAAAATCCAAGCGAAGGAATTCAGAGGTAGAAATTTTTGTGGATTGCGACTGCACCAAGAAAGAATTCAATGAGCTCATTCAGCTGTTAAAGTATGAAACAAACATTGTGACTCTGAATCCTCCAGAAAACATCTGGACTGATGAGGAAGGCAAGAATATTGTTTCTTTTCCACATCTGGTTCCCCCCCCCTTTTATTATGAAATCAACCCAATTGTATGAAGACGCAGAGAAAAATGTTTGATTCCCTTCCTTCTCTTTGTTTTTTCCAGAGTTGGACTGTGTGCCTTGGTTTCCCCGGAAGATTGTTGAATTAGATAAATGTTCCCAGAGAGTTCTCATGTATGGCTCTGAACTGGATGCAGATCACCCTGTAAGTGTTTAGAAAAGATCCAGAGAAGCTCACCAAATAATCTACTAATAATGTAGCAAATGATTTAAATGAATGAATGCAATACATTATCTATCTTAAGTGGTTTTGGTCCAATCTGTTTCTTAAGTACAGACCTCACATTTTGATTTGTCTTCAGATGTGTTTCTGTCTTTCTAGAACATTCATATGTCAGATTTAGATGGGTTTGTGGATTGCTGCTTCTGTTTCAGAAGTACACTAGAGAACTTTGAGAGGCAATTTTCATTTTTCTCCATTGCAAACAATGCAAGAGTTATAGTTCTAAATCATAGTGATATTCATGCACACTGCTGTATGAGCTTTTAAAAATATAGATATTAAATTAACATTCCAGGGAGTGTGGGAGGCATATGGAAATCTGGTAACACTCCAGGAGATAATTATAAAGTAAAAATCATAGCATACTTCAGCAGGAATGCAGCTGGCACATAGGTTCCCTGTGTTTTTCCCTCCCTTATTTTTAACACTTTGGCCCCATTTCAGCTCATGTTTCACTGTCTGCAGGCCCACATACTGCCTGAAACCATTGCATCCAAAACTTGAGGAAATTAACCTATTGATACTGTTTGTCTTGCTTTTACTATTGCCTCTGCTCACTCCTCACAGAGTAAAGTCAGCTTTTAGTAAATCTGGTAACTCCTAAATCATCCAATAGTAGAGATATAATACTGTGTATTATGTAAAGCACACAGGAACTTACTCTGCAACTATCACTACCCCTACCCTCATTCCCTGTTCTTCATAGGGTTATGCTAGAGGTGAGAGTAGGGCTTTCATTCCAATACTGGGTATTTTGCACATAGGTATTTCATAGTATTTTGGAAATTTGAGGAAGGTGTGTCATATTTTCTCTGAGAACTTCTGCTATCTCAATAATCCAAGTCACGGTTGTCCAAAGGTGCTTTTCCAAATGGCAACTGGACTTTCTTGGTTTTTTACCCTTGAAAATGTTTCACATCTCATCCAAGAAGCTTCTTTAGTTCTTAGTTTTTAGAACTGAAGAAGCTTCTTGGATGAGAAGTGAAATGTTTTCAAGGAAAAAAACCCAAGAAAGTCATGTTGCCTTTTGGAAAAAAAATCATGGGAATTTGTGCCCATGATTGATCAGTTCCTTCAGGGAGTGTTGGGGAGTTCTGTGCAGTATGGCTGTACAATACTTTGGATTCAGTTATCCCACAGGTGTTTTTCAGAAGGCAACTGGACTTTCTTGAAGCCCAATCAAATATTGTATATTTAATGCTTTGGAACCCAAGCTCAATGGTTTATACACCTCAGCATTGTTTTCTGAGAACAAGAACTCTAAGGCCTGGCCTTTATTTTAATGAAATAAAGTCAGATGCAAGGTCAATAAATAAATGAAAGACATCAGATTCTACATTCCTTTGTTCTATCTCCACCCAATGTCTATGGAGATTCTCAATTATCCAGGTCATGGTTGTCCCAAAGATGCTTTTTCAAATGGCAACTGGACTTTCTTGGGGTTTTTTTCCCCTTGAAAATGTTTTGCTTCTCATCCAAGAAGCTTCTTCATTTCTTTTTAGGACTAAAATATTTTCAAGGACAAATGTTTTCAAGGACTAAGACAGTCCAGTTGCCTTTTGGAAAAGCATGTTTGGGACATCTTTCACCCAAGATCCATGGGACACAGAATAGGCAAAGATAACAGCAGATTTTTGCCTCTGTTCCGCCTGCCACACAATCATCTTTTAGTATTTGTGAGAGGATTTGAGGCTGAGACTGGTAGAGGAAAGATACCTCCAATAAAAGCCCTATAGTTACTTATTAATGTTGCTTATTCTGGTTTTGTCAATTTACTCAGAAATGATTCTAAGAGGCCTTGGTAAGATTTGAAACTTGAAAGGCAAGTTAATCATAACAAGTAAATAATACAATGAGAAAAAAATCTCTACTTAACAGATACTTGCAATTGTAGATATAGAAAAGTTGGAGCAGATTTTGGAAGCTAAATCTTAAACATGCTTCCCTACTTTTAGTAACTACTAAAAGATTTCAATTTGGGAAAAGTTGTTTTCCCCCTCTTGGATGTGGGTAAACTGCTTTCAGCTCTGAAGGTGGTATGAATGAGAATGTTCATAAGTATTTAAAACTTGGATGATTTATTTAACCCTCTTTTCTATCACTTCCCTGCCTCTTTGGTATAAATTAATTATTTTTATTTGCTTCAGGGATTTAAGGACAATGTTTACCGACAGAGAAGAAAATATTTTGTAGATGTTGCCATGAGTTATAAATAGTGAGTACTCAATATTTTTTAAATTTTCAATTTTAAAGTCTTTATACGTAAATACAAGAAAGTTACGCAGCTCTCTTTTTCTTGAATATAAAATTTGCAATAGGCAGATGGTGATCATTAAGTTGTAACTATTTATATTACCAAATTGGCACAAGGAACACAAAAGTTGAGTTTATTTGGATTGAAATTTGGAACATATCAGTATTGGTTCATCCAACTTTGTTTTGCTTCCGTAAATTGGCATCTTTTCTAGCCCAAGCAGGATTGAAATTAGGATTTCTGCATGCGAAATGTAAGTACTGTCTCTGAGTTCTGGAACTATAGCTCTTTTCCATTGTGCTTCTGGCCATGACAGCATGCATTTACGGCAATGGCTCAAGAAACTGGACAGCTGGGTTGGATTGAACTGAAATAGTTACTCATGATATGAGTAACAGTAGACCAATTGACTTGATCATTATATCTAAGGCTTAAAAGGGATAGAGGTATCTGGAGCAAATGCAGCTTTCATAGTCCATGATCAGTGATTGTCTTATTCAGTAACCATTCACAATCGCAATGAAAATGGCTAACGTCTCTTTTGCAACTTTTGTAGGCAGGTACAACCTTTGTAAAGCAAAGGAAATCTGATGTAAAATCAGAAGTATAGACACTGTTTCACTTAGCAACAGCTTTGCTTAATGACCAAGTTGCCAGCCAATTGTCACTAAATGAGGACTACCCAAACGTGTTATGAAGTCATAATGCATAATCATAAGATTCATCACAAGGAGCCAAATTTGTATTATATTGTATTGTGATACATGCTCTGTCACTTTCCCTCTGTGTCCCCTCAGAGATACTTATAAAGGGAGACTCTGCTTCTTTGTTCAACAGGTGGAAAGGTTGTAATGGGTGGGTTGGCATTCTCCAGAGAAAGTTTAGCTGCATGTGAAGGTTCATGTCTGCTAGTCATCCCTTTTCTGCAAAGAGCAGAGCACTAGCTATTGAGAGAGGGTGGACTGCCTCTACCTTTTATTGAAATGAGTAGGCCATTTATTTATTTTTCTCTTTGATATAGCTGCCCATTTCACACATGTGATTCATTTGCTTGATTGTGGGGGATGTTTCCACTCCTTTGGATGCTTGAGTCCCAAGACAAATAGCTATAATTCTGCCTTTCCCAGTGTGGATGTCCTGCAGATCTATAGACATTAGCTATCAAAGTACCCCAACTATTCTGGCAATTACTGGAAACAGTTCTGTGTCAGAAAACATTCTGGAAATTGAAGCATAGTCTTGAAAAGGGGTTTGGATTGGGGAGACTGGCTATACATTTTGAAAAGACAGATCTTGTCAAGCACTTCTTTACATTTATGATCACCCAAAGGCTTTTTCTTCATGCCATATGCTCTGCCATCAGATTGATGGGCTCCTAGAAAAGGATTTATATAAGATGTGCTTGCTTGCTTGCTTGCTTATTTATTTACATATATTTCCTACAATATTTCCCCACTAGCAATGTACAGCACTTTCTAGAGTCATCCAACCTTTACTTGTGCCAAAACAGCAGTATGAAGACAGGCACTATATCATATCAATAATGGCTAAGCGGATGGTATGAAAATACTATAAGTCATCAGTGAGGAAATAGTAAGCATTTATATACATTGCCTAGTAGCAATAAATGACTAAAAAAAAAATCCAAAAGCAAAATATAATATTAAAACAGAATGATCATAAAACTCTAAATGGCAGCATGGAATTGCAGTAAAGAGAGAAAAATAAAACACAGAAAACATAAACCCTGGGAATGCTTCCAGGGAGTTTATCTAAGCCTGTGGATATGTTGTGACTGGTTGCATAGTTATCAGATAGATATTCCACCCATCACAATGCTGAGTGGAACAGGAGACATTGGGAGCACTGTTTTAATTGGTATATTTTAACATGTGTCATATGCAAATTAAACTGTAATAAAGTGTCACAGATAGCTCTAAGGAAATGGAGGATTGAGACCAGGAATTGCTGAACTTTTGATTTTTCTAAAGCCACCCTCATATCTCATTATCCAAATGTCTGTTAAATCATTTGCCATGATGAGCATGCTTTATGCTGGACTTCTTTGCAATGATTTAGCAGTGATATTTCTACTGCCCCACCCAATTCTGAACTTCCTGCCACATACTGATTACTCTTCTATTGATCAATATGTGTTGATCTTCATAGCACCTTCCTTCCCTCCTTCCTGTTACTCCATTTCTTGGTCTTTCTACCACTTATCTATCAACTTTTAAAATATTTTTCCATCTCTCATCAGACTGCCAAGCCACCACCTATATCCACAATCCATTTATGTAATATATAGATTTTAAAAAGTATCAACTGCCCATGATTCATCATTCACACAAGCCAGTGGTGGGATTCAGCCAGTTCACACCACTTTGGGAGACTGGTTGTTAACTTTCTGAGCAGTTTGGTGAACTGGCTGTTGGAAGAAATCATTAGGGCAGAGAACTGGTTGTTAAATTATTTGAATCCCACCACTGACACAAGCACACATATTTTGGAAGCCTGGATTATATTATAAGCTCTTCCCTGGCCCTTTTGTGGGCCTTGCTTTGGATCCGAATGGGGAAATGTAACCTTCTATTTCAGTGATGTGTTCCCAATACTAAGCCTGCATTAAGTAAACAGACTCACCTAAGGTCTGAGTTAACATAGTGGTCTTACTCCAGTCTCCATTTTTAATACTGAGCTTCATCTCCAATTATATTCAGTCAAAAAAATTCAGGCCAAATTTTAAAGGGCTCCAATAAAATTAAACTCAATATAGGATTATATAGTTGCAGTGTAATATATGCAAATTTACTCCCATGCCAATCCATCTGAGTTCAATTGGGCCTTTTCTCACCAAAGAAAGTATGCATAATAGGCTTCTCAACTTAATTTATATTCAATAATATCCATTCCTTAATATCTTTAATACATATGGAACTTTTTCTCATAAATATGTGTCATTTATTCATTCATTCATTTGTTCATGGCAGACCAGGCCCACAGATTGAATTCATTATTATTCCCAGGAGTTGGTAAATTTCCAGCACAACCTACAAATACCTGCTGTTTTGCAATTTTCTTGTCACATAAGTTTCCAAGTTAACCTAATTCCAATTGTGTTCTCATTTTACTTGTAATGGGCCAAACTTCACACTTCAAAGCAGGCGCACTCTAATTCTATGTACTCTTCAATTTGATGGTTCCTTTTTCAATTGTGAATCCTTTCTTTCCTTCCCCTCCAACTCCTTTGTGGATGCACTCCATTCCTGAATATTATAAGCAAAGGAATGGAAAGGGGGAAATATTTCTTTTTGTTGCAGACAGGAAAAGAGCATGCCTAAAAGCTTATAAAAACATTTATTTTATGGACATATGTATGAAATGAAGAATGACTAACAAAAGAAGAGGGAGGAAATTTGTGTTTTACAAACAGAGCTGTTCTTCCCTCTGTACGAACTACTACTGCCTTATTAGCATTTAATAAGGATCTCCTAAATACAGTACTTTAGTGCATAGGCTCCTAGATTTGGTTTAGGAACACTTAAATAGTTTCAGGCTGGGCTGACCTATTTTTTTTTCCTGATTACCTTTACCTACATTTAATGTAAGAAAATAGAAAATGTTGAAATGTGTGTACAGTTTGGCTTAATTAACACATGCTAATGAGTAATGACTCCCCCTATCCCTGGATAGATGATTAGTGCTGTTTTTCAATTGCTTTAACTCTTTCCACCAGGACACTATTTTCTTCTGAATTTTCTTCTTACTCTTACAGCACTGTACATTGCACTGATATGCTGTGAGGTTTTCTTTTTCATTGTTCTATTGTCCCCGTGTTCTCTCCTCTACACATTACCCTGTGTGTAGTTTGATGTGCAGCTAAATCCTTCTATTGTTTTATAAGCTAGACCGTGAATCTAAATCTTGATTCTTTATTAAAGAACAGAATAAGGCGAAACAGAAGAATATATGTCACAGACTAAGGTGGATTCTTCTGAATGTTTCTGTTACCTCAGAACATTACAAATTGGAGTCTGGCTTCTCAGGATGTAAGGGTACTCAGTAGGGTCAAAAATGCTACCCAAACAATGTTCTAAATAGTGAAAGGTTTGGCCCCAGCCACTAGATGGGGCTCAACACATGCCAGATAACAACAACAGTATATGCATAACTGTATGCTGGAGGCATGACACCCTACATCTGTCATATGTTGTGCAGCATTTGTTTTCATGAAGAATCCATATGCACCTTAAAATTAAATGCATGGTTAGTTAACTTTCTGAGAGAACTAAAATGGAATTTGACTAAACATATATGGGAAGCTATTGGTGAATATAGTTGAATATGTCTCTGGGAGCTAAAAAATAATTTTAATAATCTCAGAGGAATGATCAATATCACTCCATAAAAGGAGAAGCTAATGAGAAAAGGAGCTAAAAAAGGCAGGAGTGCATAATGAAGGAAATATAATTGTAAACAATTCTAAGGGAAAAGAAAAATGTCAGCAGAAGAAGCCAATATGGCTGCACAAAAAGCTTAGTGAGTATCTAAAACCCAAAGAGAATAGAAATGGTCAGAGAGGCAAGTACTTCACCAAGGAGGAGTGCAAACACGAATCAGGGAAGCTCATAATTAGATGGTGAAGCAAGTGAAGAAATAGGACTTCTTTAGCTGTGCTCAAATGGCAAAATGACAACAAAGAAAAGGCAGAGCTATTCATCACGTATTGTGGCTTAGTATACTCCAATGCAGATTGTTCAATCAGCTAATTGGGGAGAGAAGGATGAAGGGGCAGGCTGAAGCTTGAGATTGATAGAAAAATGGTCAAAGAGTATCTGCTGAGTGCAGGATCAAATTAATGGCATCTTGGGGAATGAAGTTAATTGCCAGTGTGGCTGAACCTTAATGTCTTCAATTGGAAAAATCAGGGGAAGCTGGCAAAGTACTAGATGATTATCAGATGTTGTTTCTACATGTTCTATGTGGAATCCTACTATATTTTTTACTCCTATTCATGACCCAGCAAGCCCCTTTTTCAGAGACAAAGCTGTTAAATTATTGCAAGGAACTAATTATTATATTCTTTTGAAAGACTAGAAATTATTTGTTTACCTTTTAAACTTTTATTGTGCTGATTGTATATTAATATTTTTCTGTAAATTTTAACATGTTCAATCTATGGAGCTCTCTTTTTACTATGCTTACTATAATGTGTACATTTTATGTATTGTGTTGATTATATTTTAATACTTCTTTTGCAACTTTAATAAGAGCTAGATAGTTACATTTCTATACAGGACCCCCCCATCACACACATTTAGCATAACTGGGGATCCAAATTATCATGTAAAAGCAAAATTCAAACACAAAATGTGAACAATGTCATTGTTTCCAAATTGCTCACCAAAATATATACCGGGAAGGAAAAAACCCCCCTCATCTTTTAAAAATTCCCAGCTAATGGTGGACATTACAGACTAATGAATCATTAGATTTATTTAGCAGACAATGTTTATCAACATTACAACACTATACTTTTTATATATTATGGCTCTCTTTCTGCTTTTCACAAGGTATGTGAAAATTGAATATTAAATTTAGACAGAATTGGTGAAAAGCATGGATTGGACTGACAATCCTTTTAAAATAGCTATTTGGGGGATTGGTAGCAGAGGTGGTATTCAGCCGGTTTGCACGAACCATTGGTGGAAGTTTGGCCAAGGTCTCCGAACCGGTAGCGAAGGCTGGCTGCCCCCCCCGATCTGCTCCCCTAGTCGCCGCTCTCTTGCCCCGCCTGCCATGTTCGTCGTTGCCATGTTCTTTGCACACCTGCATCCCATTGCCTTGCAAGTCCAATGTGATGTGCATGTGCAAAGAACATGGTGGTGATGGCGGCAGCTTTTTCCATGACCTCCAGTACTTTTTGGTGACCTATGGCCAGCTGCAGCAACCATAAAGCAGCTCTCAAAGATGGGAGGCTTCTTTGCCAGCCACTTTCCAGCAGCAGCGGCTGGCTGGGGGCTGCCGAAAGCTCTGGTCAGCTTGCCTTCTGGACTCTGGACCAGCCACCACGGAAGGTAAGCAGCCAGGACAAAGAGCCGGTGGTGGGGGAGGAAGCAGGGCCTGGGCCACTAAAGGAGGGAAAACGGGGGTGACTGGCGAAGGGAGGGCAGGGGTAGATAGGTGGAAATTCCCAAAAATTTCCTATCTTTTCCTGTGAGCATGGCTATGTGGGGTGTGTGTGTGTGTGTGTCATGTGACTGAGTGGGCGTGGGCATGAGTGACATCAAGTTGGCCATGCCCACTCAGTCACATGCCCCTCCACCTAGCCACGCCCACAGAATCGGTAACTAAAATTTTTGAAACCCATCACTGATTGGTAGAGATATTGATAATTTAGAAAATGTAATTGGACAAACTACTGTTTTTTCAGTGTTTATTTGTTCTTGATTTTTTGTTTTAGTGGTCAACCAATTCCTAGAGTAGACTATACACCTGAAGAAATAAAAACTTGGGGCGTGGTGTTCAGGGAGCTTTCAAAACTCTATCCTACTCATGCTTGTCGAGAATATTTGAAAAATTTTCCATTACTGACAAAGTACTGTGGCTATAGAGATGATAATGTCCCACAATTGGAGGATGTCTCTATGTTTCTCAAAGGTAAGCATCAAGCTTGGTTTCCAGGTAAGGAAAGTACTATAAAAGCTGTTACATAAAGCATGTTAATATTTTTCTCTCTCCTGATATGTCTGTTTGGTAATTTAGTCTTAGAACACTTCCATTGCATCCTTCCAATATTTATACTCCTCCAAATCTCTTACAAATAGTTTGAAACAGATTTTTATTAGATTCCTCTTTGCTGCTCAAAACATTCTATATGTATTGTCTTATCTATGTTTAGATAAAGAACACCATGAACCAACCCGTCTTCCTACTTTGTGTGTATCAGATTACTCGTACATACATACATACATATATACATAAGAGATCGTTATGAGTGGAACATACATGGGAAAGGCTGTAAAATATAAACATATTTCTTGAATCCTTTCTGCAAAAGTTCCACTCATTGGGAGACCAGCTAACTTTTGTATTTGAAATCCCCTATGACAGTGGTAGGCAAACTTGGCTCTTTCACACCCTGTGGACTTCAACTCCCAGAATTCCTAAGACAG
>JANHZT010006924.1:251597-262256 GCA_032468215.1 Stegonotus admiraltiensis | reverse complement strand
CAGTACCTCTGCTAAATCCTAAAGAATTGTCACATGACCATCAAGCCACGCCCACAAAATAAGCCACGCCCACAGAAACGGTAGTAAAAAAGTTTAGAACCCACCCCTGCTGAAGTCATTATGTTCCTCTAAGTCAGTGTTTCGCAACCTTGGTAGCTTGAAGATGGGTGGACTTCAACTCCCAGAATCCCCCAGCCATCTTCAAGCTTCCAAGGCTGAGCAACACTGCTCTAAGTGGTTCAAGTCCAGCCTCCCTTGAGTTCCATTAACTCTTACCTACACAGCGCCAATTTAGTGTTGACCATACAAGGTGGATCTGGACTGCTGGTTGAATATACAGTAACCATCTCTGATGGTTGAATATATAGTAACCATCTCTTGGTTTTTAGACTTGAACTGCTTCAGAGGTGAAGATATCACTTGCCTCTGAAAGTCGTGGGTGCTCCAATACTAAAGGTTTTTAGGAAGAAATTGGACAGCCATGTCTGAAATGGTGTAGGATTCCCTGCCTGAACAGGGGGTTGGACTAGAAGCCCTCCAAGGTCCCTTCCAGCTGTGTTATTCTGATTTGTTAGCAACTGATTTTTATGTATTATCTGTAATGCTATTTCTTCCTCATCTATAAATAGGACCGCCGACGGTAACTTTGCTGACTTCCATGTATATTTTGAAGTCTTCACCTTTGGGCCTGTATGAAAGTAAAGTTCAGGCAAATGCCTTTCCCACCTACTTCAGCCCTGGATCCTTTTGAAGCAGGACAATTTTTAAAAGCAACTATGTTGCATTATTTTGTTTAGCTAAAATAATGCTTTCAAAAATCAGCTGGTGAGAACAGTTAAGAACCTACTTATTGGGCTTAAGATGTCTTAAAATAAAATTATTTTAAGATTTCTTACTTGGTGAAGGCCTTCCTCCTACAACCGTGATAGCGAACCTATGGCACGGGTGCCACAGGTGGCACGTGGAGCCATATCTGTGGGCACGCGAGCGTTGCCCTAACTCAACTCCAGCGTGTGTGCGCATGCCAGCCAGCTGAATTTTGGACCTTCTGGGCCCACCGGAAGTTGGGAAATGGGCCGTTTCCGGCCCTCAGAGGGCCTCTGGAGGGGTGGGAGAGGCCGTTTTTACCCTCCCCAGGCTCCAAGAAAGCCTCTGGAGCCTAGGGAGGGCAAACAGGCCTACCGGGCCCACCAGCAACCTTTTTGCCATTGTGTGCCAGAAGGAGGGGGAGTGTGGGTGGGACATGGGGGGCATTGAATTATGGGTATGGGCACGCATGAGTGTGACACCCCCCCCGTGCTTTCCCGCCTTTGGCACACGAAGGCAAAAAGGTTAGCCATCACTAATATAGATGTTGAGATTTTTTTTATCAGAAGTTATTTTTCTTTTTCTGAGCTCTGATAGACACCCTTTCAAACTTTGTTTCTCTCTAGCAGAAATGGAGAGATCTGAGTCTGATCTCCCTGCCTGAATTAGACACAGCCTTATTTCCTTCCTTCCTTATTTCCCTTCCCCTTCTCACCTCGCTTCCCTCCCTCTCTCCCTTAAGTTGATGAGGTTTATTTCTCATCTTATGGTAACAACTTCATTAGATTATTTGTGCAGACAGAGAATGAATGGCCAAAGGCAGTGAATTTCATGATAAAGTGGAAATTTGAACCTGGATGTTTAAATCCAAATAGGTCAGCTCTTCTATATGAATGATACAGAAAATAAAGAAATATAAATGTTAATTTTAATGCACTCCTTCAGGCATCAAAGCTAAATACTTTATTATTAGAATTCAAGTGATGTCCCTTCACATTCCCTGTTTGGGAAGCTGCCTGGGATTCCTTCCAACCACACAGAGTAGGTTGGTGTTGCTGTGTTCTGCCCCAGCCACGGATCCCAAAGAACACAGCACACACAAACTCTGAACAGAACTTAGTTTACTCAAATAATGTAGTTTTAGCAAATACAGGCTGTTAATAAGCATTTTTAACAGCCTGCCAGAATTCCACAGATAAGATAGAATCTTACTGTAGTTGGCCGAAAGCCCAGAAACCAGGTTGCAGAGAAAACCCAACACGATTAGTGAACTAAAGTTGTTTCCTGCAGCTTGTTGCAAGCTGTGTCCTTTCTTAAATAGGCTAAGGGAGTGGCCAATTAGCCCCAAGCCTTACTCATGAGGAGACCTTCTCCTGAGGAACCACTCCTGCCTTTTGGCAGCTCTGAGTGCCTGTGCATTGAGAAGAGGCTCATCCTATTCATTCTCTGTACTTAAAGGAGCCTCTCGAGGTTCCGAAGGCCCTGACTGGATCTCTGCCTCTGGCACCACATCTTCTTCAGCAACCTCGCTGTCCGACTCGAGCGCCAGCTGCACAGGCTGCCTCGTCGTTGGGATCAGCAACAATCCGCGCAGGCCGCTGGTGGGCCACAACATGCTGATACCAGTGTAGCTGGTTTCAGATGATCCATGGCCCCCCTCCCCCAAAAAACCACAACAACCCAGCTATGTTTTAGTTCATATCTCAAACAATTTGGGATTGTTTTATTCCAGATATGACATCAAATACAGTTCTTTGACAGGCAAAAGTGTGTAGTGTGAAGCGTATCAACAAGAAATAGGAAGGAAATCTGTAGCGATCTCTGAGATGAGGCAGAAAAATGCAGGTGAACCAGAAATGCATTGAGACATTCCCGCAATAAAAGATGGGTTCACAAGCCAATCCTTCTTTATTGACAAGCTTAACTCACCTGTTAAAGCAAGTGCACAGAGTCACACCTATATTTGCCATTGTTCTTATAGTTACATATAATTCCGAATGTAGCTCAGCCTTCTGATTATATATCTAAGTTCTCTGATACACAGGTTGAGAAATGGATATGGCATGTTACTTAACAAGCTCAGTGTTCGTTTCCTGTTCTCTACAACTCATTATCAAGTATCATCAGCTAGACAGAAGTAGCTCATAGTTTAAGTAATATTAATACAGTAGTCACAACAGTAGCACTGCGTTTTCTATCAAGGTGCAAAAACTGAGCTCCAGAAACTTTGATACATTCTCTACAGCAATCTGGAAAAATTGCTATTCGGTTCAACAATGGAAAGACTTCAGTTCCAAAGATCCAAAGTTGCATTTTCATACTGTGTTTCCTTGAAAATAAGGAATATTTTTTGAACCCCAAAATAAGCTCTTGGCCTTATTTTTGGGGAGGTCTTATTATTTTGGGGCACGTGGAGCAAGGTGGGACTCCTCTTGCTGTCTTACCTGATTTCCAGCTCTGTCTCCCTAACCCTAACCAGAGGAAATGGCAGGGACCGGCTGCGCATGCACTTAAATATTTTTCGGGAGGGCATATTTTGGGGGGGGGGCTTATTTTTAGCACATGCGCTCAAAAGCCTGATTGGGCTTATTACCTGGGGAGGTCTTATTTTTGGGGAAACAGGATACTTTGGACATCAAGATGTAGTACAGCATGGGGTATGGGTAAAATGAAGACAGGCTTAGCATAGAAACCATGGCAAAATGGAAATGGCTATTTTGTTTTCTGTATCTTTAAATTAATTTCTGTGGTATGGGAAAAGTTAAGCATGAACCTTCATGATTTCATGAATGTGTCCAAGTATTTTTTTTTGGTGGCAATATTTTTTCCATTGTTTTCTTCTAGGATATTTCCTGGAGATCGTACCCAAGAATTAATGAGGTCAGATTCTGATGTGCTTCTCAGATGAGTCAAAATTAACTAAGGCACTATTCTTATCATCCCAACTTGATGCTTCCTAAATTTCTTTTAGGCTTTCCTAGGTTTGGGGCTTTCTCCTAGATTTTTAGTGAATTTCTGTCAGTTCATCTGGTGCATTAAAATGAATGGCTTCTTCCAATCTATTGCACAATATTCTCTAGTACAGTGGTTCTCAACCTGTGGGTCGGGACCCCTTTGGGGGTTGAACAACCCTTTCACAGGGGTCGCCTAAGACCATCGGAAAACACATATTTTCAATAGTCTTAGGAATAATTTTATGGTTGGGTCACCACAACATGAGGAACTGTATTAAAGGGTTGTGGCATTAGGAAGGTTGAGAACCACTGCTCTAGTACATGAAATTTATATTGCAAATTTGTTTTTCTTCTTTTCCCCAAGTACTTTTAAACCTTTCTTTGTAGCTCTAATATAAAGATAGCATAGCATAGACTGCTAGATTATTTATACAGAAGGATAGATCAACTGGACTTTCTGATATTCCAAAAATACGGCAGTGAAAGATACATGGAAGTTTCAAATCATATAAAAAACTCTTCCTCGTCTTTCTCATTCCCATCACTTGCTCCTGATGTGCTCAGCTGAAAATGACTAAATCCTGATCTTTTATTAATTTCAGCAACATGCAAAGACAATACAGAGTTCCTGTCCTCAGAACCCAAACCTGCTCCCATAAATGAACTGCTTGGTGCCTCGGACTGAAGAAGTTCTTTTTGTAAGTCCTTGGAAAATCTGTTTAGGGGAGAGTTAGCACATTTAAAAGGTGCTACTCTCTTACCTGTGTCAACATTAGTCTCTTCCTCCTCCTCTCCTTTGTTCTGGCATAGCCAGAGCTCATGGCTGGAATGTCTCAATTTAGTGCCCAGGTTCATTGGGGAAGGGCCTAGATCTTGCAAAGAAGAATGTGCTATATTATACAAACTGGAGGAAGAATTAAAGTTGCTTTGTGAAGGGCTGAACAGACTTGCAGTAATTTGCATCCTCCTCCTTGAGGATTTGTTTTTATTTTTCATGGCTCGAAGTGTCCGGTTTTTCTGCTGAACAGCAGTTCTGGGAGCCATTGAAGATACACTGGAGCATAAATCACAGCAGTAATAGGGAGACCCTTTCTCATCAGTGCTGTTGCGCCAATTAGGAGGTAGAGACTGAGTTCCATTGTGCTTTGAGCCTCTACTCTGAACCTGTGGAAAAGAAAATAAATTAACTGCGTCTTGACAATAGTAATAAAGTCAGATCTAAACCTATAGATCCTATAAAACCATCAAACACAAATCAGTAATTAAACAGTTCTACTAAGGACATAGGTAAAGAAAACACATTCATAGCCTTGAATAGAAGTATTAAACTTATTTGAACCTGTCAACATGAGCCCCACATCTTAGTGTATATTCTGGCTATTCTTCAATAAAAACTATGGGATATTTAATATATTTGTAATTTAATATGAGATGGCATGACAGGTACAAATGGGCACCTAATAAGGTCCTAGCAGGAGACTAAAGGGTCTTATGAATCTATGGGTCCTTTTCCTCCATTGCAACCTGCTGCTGCCTTGTGACAAATATCAGGAAATAAGAGTTGGGGTGGATGGGGAGGCAGAAGAAATGGGACAGAAGTGGGACAATAATTAAGCAAATGAACACTGAAAAGATGTATCATCACCTGTACCAAATCAAAGGATAGATTGTTACCCTGAAATGTTATTATGAACAATTTTATTTTTTACTGGCCTACTTGTTTATACATGCTTAGAATTTTTAAAAGGCCTGTAATTCTAGGCATGGACATTCACTTTACACGTTATTGGATTTGTTGCCAGCCACAAGCCTGCTGAAGTCCAGATGTTTTTTGAAGGGTTTTGTTTGTCTTTTAATGACTGCAAACTAAGACAGAATTTTAAAATGTTTGATTCATATATAATTGCAAAGAGCATTAATATTTTGCCATTGCAAATCAGCTGCAACTTTCAGAAAGTTTGGCTTTGAATGCTTTCTAAACTCATAACCACATGCAATATAAATGGAAATATCATCTGTATCTCTGAAAGTTTTCAGAGGAATCACATCAGGTTTTCTGGAAGACATTCTTGTCTCAACACTTCAAATATGTTTAATCAATCAATAATCAACCAATGGGACAAAGTGGTGGTTTCTTATGCCAATGAACAAAATGCCTCTACAATCACTTTACACAGTCATACCAAATATCAAATGAGTATCTCAAGAACATCATTTTCTGTGAAAACAGCAGTATCACCTATTGCATCCATGCTAAGGACCATACAAAAGTTCTACCATCATGTCTTTTGGTATCTATTACAGTGACAAGTACCTGCAGCAGGATCTTATTTCCTTCATAGTCTTCTGTTTGCCACCTAGTATTGCTTATTGGGACACAGGGATTGGGCAAAAGTGGAACTAGTTCTCCAATTTCATACACTTTGAACTGTAATACTGAAGATTCCTTCAGGTCAACACTCATCCCCAAAGGCAACTGCTTCAAGCAGAGCTGAACCACAAGGCTGTGTGTTGTGTACAGTAGAAAAGCACAGAAGCCACTTTTTTGGACAGATGCTTCTTTCTGCAGGATTGTCTCGTAAAGCCTTACTGCATCATCATAATTATCAAAGCTACAATAGAGAGTGACACGCAGGATTTCCATGCCATAGTGAACTTGTCTCAGGCCCCATACTGGCATATGCTCATCCAGTCCATAGAAGTCCTGATGATCAAGGGCATGGAGGGATAGCTTCTTGCTGGGACACTCAATGTGGACAGACTGCCATGGTGGATGTTGGAAGAAGTCCTGGACCTGGAAAAACCGTTCTTCTCCAAAGTCCTCATGCAAAAAAAGGAGCACAGAAGTACTAGGAAACCTGGAACTTTTTTGGCGGTATGTCTCATAATACTTAATTGGAGAAGGGCGTTCTGAGACAAGAAAAAGGCGAATGTCTAGGCAGATCCATTCTTGAAGTTGATCAAGAGCTTGTTGCAAGTGTATTGCATGTCCAGTGTTAGCAAGCAGGTGCACAGTCATCCTCATGGAATCTCCTCTCACATCCATTGCACTGTGACCTTCAAATACAAGTAGTAACATAATCAGTGCTTTATTGATTGCAGAATCGTACATGTACAATAGCCATGTTAAAAAGAATAAAACTCACTCTTCCCAGCTAATTCTCATTTGAGCACTTCTCTATGCTTTACAAATGTCTGTACAATGCAGACACACAGTTTCATCTTGATTTATTATTTATATATTAGATCTAAAGTTCAAGTAGTGGAAAGAAGGAATATACAGTAAGGTGTCCTATCTTTTAAATCAAGCAAGAGTTAATATACTATACAATTTCAATTATTTCAAATGCCCTGCATCCTTCTTCAAATTCTTTCAGGGTTTTATTTTTTTAAATATATACATAGGGATAGTAAAAAGATATCTCTGCCTTTATTATATAAATGATTAAGTGAAATCTTGTCAGTTTCAGAAAAGTAATCAACTTGCCTGGATCCTGCCATCATCATACAAGGTGATGTTTGCATTTTAAAGGCTCAGATTTTTTTGCTCCATCTGTGTGTGCCTGCCCACTTTACAAAGGCAGCAATCTTCCTGTGACAACACCCTTCCTGGGCCTGTGCTGAAAAACCATTATTTTAAAAAAAAGAAAGGAAATTGGACAATTGCAGAGAGTCAAAGTGACTACCAAAGATAACAGGAAGAATGTCAGTCAGGAAAGACAAGACGTGAAGGAAACAGATTCTAAATGCCAGTTTGACTAACTGCTGCTCCTTACAATGCCAATTGGCTCTGTTCCAGTTAATCCAGGGGTTTGTTTTATCACACTAAAGAATTGAACATTTCTGTCTTCTGAAGAGGTTTGTGAACTAGTTACCAGTTCATGGATTTGGAATCAACCTTGAAAATGCAAAACACTCTGCTATGATATTTCAGAACAATAGCTGCTTTAGAGCAGCTGAAATAAAACTACCTATGGATTAGGTAGTTCCAATTCATGGAAAGTAGTCATCAACCATGTGAGCAAGTATTTAAATAATACAGAATAACAGAGTTGGAAGGAATCTTGAATGTCTATGGAAATTCTCAGTCATCCAGGTCATGGTTGTCCCAAAGCTGCTTTTTCAAAAGATTCTGGAGGTCTTCTAGTCTAATCCCCTCCTCAAGCAGAAAGCTCTATACCAAGAGTCTGCAACACTCAACCTTAAACACTCACAGAGCCACTTGGACCCATTTCCCACAGAAAACACCGGGAGCCACAAAACTAGCATACGTAGTTGAATTAAATGTTCTGTTCTCTTTTGAAACTTTTCTTTTCTTGGATGAATCCATGGTTGGCCTACAAGGGAGGGGAAAAGCTCAATAAATCACATGCTGGTGGGTGTCGCACATTGGCGGTTGTGATGTATATTTTGAGTGACAGGGAGCCGCAGCAGAGGGATGAAAGAGCCACATGCAGCTCCAGAGCCGCAGGTTGCTGACCCCTGCTCTATACCATTTCAGAGAAATGATTTTCCAATCCCTTCTTAAACACTCCAGTGTTGGAGCACTCACAACTTCTAGAGGCAAGTCATTCCATAGACAAGAACACATTGATAGGAAAAACAGCTTGTCCACAGTAAAGTTTAAATAAGAGTTCAATTTCCATAACATTAATACTGTTTATCTCCTAATAGTCATTCACAATTTCTCCCTTCTTGTCCGAAACTATAGCTTCCTTGTGAAACTATAGTTTCAGAAGTCATATCACATAGTTATTTGCAGTTTTTATGTTTCTTAAATAATCAAATGCTTTCCTTGCATTATACTTAGAATCACTTGGGGGGGGGAAACATGACCCATGGATAGCAAATCTAGTTTCATTTTAAAGAGCCACATTTGCTTTTCAAAACGAAAATTTCCTGGATATTACAGCAAGCATGAATGAAGATTTAAAGCAAATAATATATGCACATGATCCAGAGCAGTATTTTAGTCGAATAATCTACAATTGATCCTTACCCAAGATGGGATAATTCTAAAGGATTTTTTAATGATACCACCCAATTCTAGAGCCAATAGGTATTTATAATCACTAAGATATCCCAGTGGTACATAAAACCAGTGGATTAGTATCTGTTAAACCAACAATGGCAAACTTTTTGAGTAATCCATAGATGTGCTATGTTATAATTGTTGGAGCTTAAACAAACAATGGATGAGTTTTGTTTTTGTCTTTCTCCATCTCTTCTCCACCATGCTATGGGCTAAGTAAGTTGATCTTGTCAGCGGTAGAAAACATTTCCTTCTAGAGGACTTAAAAATTTAGCTGAGGGCAATACTCTGTGTTAAATTAATAAATTAAAAATAATAATGTATAAAAAATGTGGGGTTTCCCAAAAATTCTGCATGTCCCGAAGTAATTTCATAGTGGCTTTTCTCTCAAAAGACTGTATTCCTCACTTGTAAAGTAAATAGAGTAAAGGGGATGTACTTCAAGACCCCTCTTTTCAAAATTAAAATTGTAATTTTATACTGTATGCTGTGTTTTGTTTTACTAAAACAAGAATCATCAGTGGAGTAGATCCAAAATTTTTAGAAGCAAGTAAATTATATTACTGTAGCAAATTCCCTTTCTAAACTATAAAGGACATATAAAGAATTGTTTTGCTCATAATTCTGCTACATTTTACCATGTATTTTCCAGACCAGAGCTTTAAAATCAAAAGACGTGGGTTAGGAAAAATCATGCTATATAACAATTATTCTATTACCCTTAATTATCACCTGCTCTGTTTTCCTGAACAGCTTTCTTATGTGGGTGTATGCTAATGCTCTAGCTAACTGAAAACTCTAATTTTCCCATGAATGTATATTGCATGGTGTTTCCTTTATTTTACTAGCAATTAATCAGGTGGGTTCATTAATGTTATGTCAAAATTTAATTCTTCTAATGTCTTCATGCTTCATATAACCTGCCGCTAAACCCCCTCCTCCCATTTTGCTGGGAATGATGAAAATAGTAGTTTACTTTCTTTTTTTAAGAGAAGAATAATCCAGGTGGGTTGAAGCTGATATGGAAATACATTTTTTCACTTGTCACAATTTCTATTGCCAGGGAATTCTTAAAGGCTTTAAATATCCTTTGTGTGTTTTTCACCATTCAATTTTATTTAGAGGAATACACAAAACAGTATAAATTACTTTGATTTCTTACATTACATACGTCTGTTATCTTTGCCATCAAATTGCTTACATGCTAACAGATAATACTCTAACAAGTGAAATACACGACACCAAAAGGAATACCTTATTTTCTAAATCAGGTTTTAAAATATTTTAAAAACAAATATTGTACCTTTTGAGCAGTACTATTTAAGTTCAGTCTTTTGTTTATCCTCTTATTTGGCAGAAACTGAAACAGTTGAAATGTTCTCTTCCCTTTTACTCATCATGCAATCACATTGCTGCAATCTAGTAGGTTATGCAAAATAGCTTAATTGGATATTTTGAAAACTTGCATTTCAAAGTAGAATGAAATGTTTCATTAAAATTCATCTTAGTTCAAATCCTGTAACATCTTCAGCAGTCAATAAGAATATCAATCTAAGAAGAGATGTGCACAGTACCAACTCCACTAAAATATGAGTAGTCAGGGAATTATTAAAATCACAGGTGTACCAACATACAGCTTTTGTATTTTAAAGTCAACTGTGAAAAAAACCAGGGCTAGATTTCCCAAAGACTTTTTAAAAAAAGGGAATAATCTCTATAATTTTGTTTATAAGGTGTTCTTTATGCCACAGAACTGCGCCTATAAATTCAACACCTTACTCAGTTTAGAAATGAATGAATGAATGATTTTATTTATATACCGCCCTTCTCCCGAAGGACTCAGGGCGGTGCACAGCCAAAATAAGA
>JANHZT010006924.1:195882-214177 GCA_032468215.1 Stegonotus admiraltiensis | reverse complement strand
TCCTTAATTAGTAAACTAAGGTTTGTACGGACTTTGTGTGTGCTGCATTCTTTGGGGTCCGTAGCTGGGGCAGAACATTTCCCCCCTTCTTTTGGCAACAGAGGAATAGTGTGAGTAAAGGCCATCTGCTGGAAAACTAGTGAGTTTTCTTGTACAGTTGGTTGATCACTATGAGAACAAACTGCTAATCCACCCCCCTCTCCATCTATTTCCCTGGCTCTTTCTTTTTGGCTGTTCTTCCCTCTGCAGTCCCTCATTCTTTCCAGCTGACATTCACTGACTTCTTCCTCCCACGGCTGATGAGGTGGGCCTGGGTGAAGCAGCTGCTGGCTGTGGCATCTTCCTGACATCTTGGAAAGGTCACACACAGCCAGTAGCTGTCTTGTGAAGGACCGGGGGGGACGGGACAGACATGTCTTGTCAAGAGCAGAAAGAAGATGGCGGCAAAGGTCAGCTGTGGGGTAGCAGAGGGCACGGTGACGGGAAAGGAGGAATGTAAACTGACATAAACAGCAGAGATGGCAGGGGAGACAGGCGGATGGAGTAGCAAGTGGAGGTGAGCACAGCAGGACAGAAGTGTCAGGTCCTCACCTAACAATGTTGGAGTCCTGCCCTAAGGAGCACAACAGGGACTACTGCTAGTAGAGTGGCAGAACTGCTGTCACTAAGTGGTGAGGTTATATGATGTCTCTGGGCATCACTAGCAACTGCTTTGTACAGTGATGAATATTCCAGTCCCAATTAGAACTGATAAAGTGAGGACTACCTGCATTCTTCAAATCAACATATTAGAATGATTAAGTCTCTTCCATGGTTACTCTTTAACAACTGTAATTTATAGGATTTTGCCTATGATTCCAGAATTTACAAATAGATACCAAGTTAGTCAGTCATCCCGATCTTCCAAAATTTTGCTTTCTGCTCTTATAAATTATAAATCAAGCCCAATATAACATTTCATACCAGTAAATCCCAGCTTAAATATACATTATGTAAAAGAAGCACTTTTTTTCATGACTAGTAAAAGACTCATGAATCTCCCTAATTTAGTTTCAGTGGGGATCCCTAGTTTGAACACTGAGAAAAAAAATCTCGGTACCTACTTTACCCAATTTGTGGTTTTATACACATATTCTATCCTTATCTTTTCACTTTTCTCACTGAGAAACAGCTTTTTTAGCCTCTTAATTACTTTAATTGCCTCTCTCTTGTCTAAAATGTGATTTTAACACTTATCTATCGTATTCCAAATACAGGTAGTACTTGACTTATAACAGTTCATTTAGTGACTGTTCAAAGTTACAAAGGCACTGAAAAAAATGATTTATAACCAATTTTCAAACTTACAACAGTTGTAGCATCCCCAGGGTCACGTGATCAAAATTCAGATGCTTGGCAACTGACTCATATTTATGACAGCTGTAATGCCCCAGGATCATGGGTCAGTTTTTGTGACTTTTTGACAAGCAAAGTCAATGGGGAAGTATGATTCACTTAAAAACCGTGTTACTAACTTAACAACTGCAGTGATTCACTTAACTGAGGCAAGAAAAGTCATAAAATGGGGCAAAATTCACTTAACAACTGTCATGTTAGCAACAGAATTTTGGGGTTCCATTATGGTCATAAATCAAGGACTATCTGTATACTGTTGTTATAATACATAAATGAATATAGTGGCTGTTTTATTTTTAGTTCCCTATCTCTCAAAAGTGTAATTTGCCTTTTTATGTAGTTCCTACTACAATCAGTCAGATACAATCAATGTATGGATGCAATATTTTTTTTTGCTTCTTCTACAAACACACAATCTCTTCATTTCAGCTTCTCTGTAAACTGAGATTAACCAAAGTACATTTCTGTACATTTCCCTTAGTTCAATTTCAATCGAAACAGGAAAGTCTGGTTCCTGACATTAAAACAGAAGAGGATCTAATCAACTTTTGAAAGGGTTGAAAACCTGTTCTGAAACTGACAAATAGTTCCAATTGAACTGACAGGGAATTTAGCAATAGCACAAAGAGAGAAACAAAAGAGCTATATATATATATTTAAAAAAAGGGGGGGGGAGTTATTCACATTAAGGGTAGATGCAATCACTCAAACCATGCTACAGAATCAATGCTGAATAAATTGTTGTTAAGGATATATTTATTCTTTTTAAATCTACTATTCAAATAGGTTTACACTTCAAGATAAATTATAAAGACAAATAAAAATTCTGTGCTGAATACAGAAACCCACAGCAGCACACACTGCTGGCACTGAAAAGCTATTGGAATAACTTCCTAAAATTCAGGAAAGACAATGTAGCTATTTTAATTATTTGATGGTACTAGATATATACTTAATGTCTACATAAGTCAAGAAGGAGCAGGCTGCCAATGGTTAAAGTCAACAAGCACACACATTCTCACTAGTTCTTCACTGCCAAGTTGATAGCAACTTCACAGTCTATTTTTTAAGACATGGAACATAATGCTGCAATCCTGATTTAAAGAGAATTCAAAATCATGTTTATCTTGTCCACCTCAACTAATTTTCTATATTAAATCTCAAACATTAAGTATTTCAGCAAAATCAGTATGTTAGAAAGATGGGAAAAGTTTGTTTTAATCCAGGCTGAATTTTGGGGGATACTTGCTTATTTAAAATTTTTCTTCAGGAATTTTGTAAAATATATTTTACAAAACTAATAATGTTTTAAATGGACAAATGCAAGAGATAACACGCATAGGATTCCTCAAAAATAGGATTTCAAAGATAATACCAAAATTCCTCGCTTTTAACAAGATACATGAATTATGGATAAAGACTGAAGTCAGAGTTCAGTTTTGATATCTACCTTTGTGTAAAATGGCTTAAGGAAAATCAGAACTATTTTCACCATGGTTTTGTGAAGAAGCCATAGTTGCTGCTTCTAGTACACTAAATCACAATGAGCAGGTTCAAACACCAGAGTAAATTCAAATAAACAAAACACATGATGATGATCAGAACTAATTTCAAATGCATGCATGCATGCACGTACAAACACACATTATTTGTATATATGAGGACCCGGTTTGTGGGGGCAATAAGCTGACTTTGTATAAAACATACAAAAGTATGAAGGCTATTGCTTAATGCATTGTAAGCCGCCCTGAGTCTCCGGAGAAGGGCGGCTTACATTTATTTATTATAAATAAAAATAAAAATAAAAATAATAAACAAATAAAATTTAAATGTCAAAAGAAAAATACAACATATTCCATTAATATTCAGACATCAGTGATACTAGTGATCAAGTAATCAATTGCTTTTAATGTTAACAAACTGTACAACACAAAATATAGCATCAGTTGCTAGTGTGCTATTTGCTAGCATAGCCACAGGATACAAAAAACATTTGCTCCTTTTTTTACTCAAACATACTTTATAACCAAATTGAGAGAAAATAGCGCATAATATGTGTGTCTAAGAATGAAAATTTCAAATCAGTTTTGTAACCTTAATCTGGTTGCATAAAGCTAAAGCTAATTTATCTTTTCAGACAGTATGTTAATCTGTGTTTAGTTGAAAATGGAAGAAAATATAAGTGTTATTCTCTTATGATTATGCCAATAGAAGAAATGGATGGAGGATCAGGATTAAGGAACTAATAGCAAACCCTGGTTTACTGTTCTTACTCAAATACTCCTATAATTTACTGAAGAGAAGTTACTAATCAGATTAAATCTGATAATGTATTTCAGAAAGAAATTATATAAAACAGCTGACATTACAGCATGGAACAACCTTAACAAATATATTATTAAACCAAAGTTTAGAAAGAATCAAGCTATATGTTATGTATATGTTTATGTTTGTTTTAGAATTGTACTACCTAGAAAATACTTGTGGAAGACACTGCAACGATTCACTGTATAAACTGAAACCACTTATATATATGTTCAGAAAGAGTTCAAATATTTAATATCGTATTTATTGATGGTTAGTCCACACAAAATGAATAGAAACACTTAGTCAGCAATTTAAGAGTCTAATCAGTTACCAAAGTTCCATTTCAGATCAACTTATTTCCAATTCTGTCCATAATCATGAATTACCTTCAAGAACCCAGCAGTTACACATAGAACAACCTATCGGCATTGCTGAGAAATATACAAGAGGCTGGGTGAAACAAGTCAAGCACAAAATTGAACTTCAAAGAATACACTAAGCTTAAGAATACGAGCAACTGCAAAGTTAAAGTACAGCAATTAAAGGAACTAAGGATCACACCAAATAATGGACCACCTAAGACCAGAAAATTTATAGGCAATATGCATACTGAATAGATTTTTCTCCAAATCAAGCATCAGCAATAATGTATTACCTCTGAAGTGTTTTCTTTACACTCATTTTCTAGAAATCCTTTAAAAGGATTGTTTTCAAGTATTTCAGATAGTTTTATAAAAACTGTCTTCATTAAACATGTATACACCATTCATACAGAACTCAAAGTTCTAATTTGGTTACTAAGAGGCATAAGACAGTCTGTGACGTCATTAGAATGTTGAGGTAGCTCTTAATGAAATGTGTTAGACTATATGTGGCTATTTGTCACAGTACCACTGCAACAGAAGACTTGATTAAACTCTGAATATTTCAAAGTAAGATGAAGAAAGTTCAGATATATTTGGAATAACCAGGTATGTCAACTTAGCCATCTAAAGAAATAAAGCAATCTTAAAGATAAATAAGCTCAAGGTATGGATATCTCTATGACTACTCTCTGTTTCTATCCATCCAACAAGAGCTGAGAGAGAAGGTATACTGAAAACCACGCCACCAGGGGAACATCATCTTCAGGGAACTGATCTCATGTCTTCTCAGTGCTGGCTTCCTCCTATGGAACAGCTTCCCACAATATATGGATCATCCTCATACATCCGCATTTTCAGACCACTCTTATGGGTATGAGTAAGATCATGGTATTCTCACTGATTGAAATTTCTGAACTCTGCAAGCCAATAATATAGACCAAAGAAAGCTGTCTTTCCCATGTATTTTTATATTGATCAAAAAGACAGTTTCAAAAATACAGACACTTTATCTTCTCTAAGTCTTTATTACTGACAAAACAATTTACACTTTAAAAAAATTACTTAAAGCTTTTAGGCCACTCTATGAAGTTTGAAGTATTACTTCAGAGCCTTTTATAATTTTCATAAAACTGATTATTTTGAGACCAGAAAAACAGTGCATACAAAGTAATCATTTATTTACTGATAAAGTACAATGCCCAATCTAAATGGTTAACAGTAAAACATAAAATAACAATCCATAGAAAAACTCAACCCACATAAAGAGGTAGAAATGGTGCTCAGTTACCATCAGCCTAGATCAAATGCTTACGTTGAACACATCCAGAAAGCCCAAAGCAAAGGAACTAACTTCATTTCTGGTGACATCATGTTGCACAATGTTAGGGAAATGATAGAGAAGTGCTGCCTTTTGATGGATGTCTTTTTACTTCTCAGAATGACAGATTGTTTTTTTGCTGATGTTGCAAAAAGAATCATTTGGATAAGGCAGTGCCTAATGTTACCCTATACCCGTGATGGCGAACCTATGGCATGGGTGCCACAGGTGGCACGTGGAGCCATATCTGTGGGCACACGAGCGTTGCCCTAGCTCAGCTTCAGCATGTATGTGCGCACCAGCCAGCTGATTTTCGGGCCTTCCAGGCCCACTGGAAGTTGGGAAATGGGCCGTTTCCGGCCTCTGGAGGGCCTCTGGGTGGGGCTGTTTTTGCCCTCCCCAGGCTCCAAGAAAGCCTCTGGAGCCTGGGGAGGACAAAAATGGGCCTACTGGGCCCACTGTGCCATCACGTGCCACAAGTGGGGGGAACGCGGGGGGGGTCGCACATGCATGCATGGTGGGCGGGGCGCATTGAATTATGGGTGTGGGCATGCATGCATGCAACCCCCCCACACTCCCACGCTTTTGGCACATAACAGCAAAAAGGCTAACCATCACTTCCCTATACCAACATAGGAGTTTACAGGTAAAAAAATCAACATTTTGAATTGAGCTTAAAACCTAATTGGCAATCAGTGTAATAACTACAAAATAAGTGTTAACCTGCAACAGTATGTATAATCCACTGGCAGCCTCAGCACTGAATTCTGTATCAGTTAGTTTTCAAGGCCTTTACAAAGGCTACCCCACATTCAGCATGTGGTAGTAGTCAGTAATACGAGTTACCACTAGCTAGGCTTTCTAGTCAGGAACAGCTTTAACTAGTCACCAAAATCACGGGATCATCTTAATAAGTCTTTTGCCCTCACAGAGGTTAAAAGTTCTAATAATCTCTTGCTTGACCAGAAAATGTTCTATCTGTGAAAAAGGACAGATATCAATTGTATAATTCAAACCGTAACTACTCTACTCCAAAATAAAGACCAGATCTAGTTTGTGCCTGCCCTATGTTTGTGGGCACTGAAATTTCCTGGGACAAAATCATGGTCATTATGGCTATACCCTAGCTTTTTAGGACCCTCAAAGGCATGGAGACTAATCTTACAGCACCAAAACCAGAGATATCCCAAAACCAGTCTCAGCATAGTCCAGAAATTGAAGGAAATTTGTTGTCAAGTAGCAGGAGAACTGAGAATCCATAAAAGTCCCGTTTTGTCCTGACAGCACACTAAGACACAATTTTTCATCATCTCCGGAACAATGATATTGGTCACTGCCAAGGGGCTGAACCTATCTCCCTTTCCTATCCTTGGTTTAGCAGCTACTGCTATAAAACGTGAACCCAGGTGGACGGTCCCTCAACAGAACAACAACATCATTGCGCAACCAAGTCTCTTAATGCAATGTCAAGCCTACATCTGAATCCATCTCTACACTGTGAATAGATAAAGTCTGGACTCATATGGACTTGGCATTTACCAAGGCATCCTAAGATTCAACCACTCAGGTGGAACTACTAAGTTAGAAGAAGGGCCCTGTATCACTGTATGAGACACTCTTCTGCAATGGCAACCGAGAACCGTATTACTCCTGTGCTTGTCATTGGCTCACTGACTATAGTCACAACACACATACTCTCTCCTTTGCTTTCCAGTAATCCATTCAGTTCTGACACAACTTTATGTATTCTCAGTTCTACATTGCAAAGTTCAAGACCACTTTGTATAGACAAAATGAAATACATCAACCACTCAAACCCACTTTCTCCAACTGCCCCACTAGTAGCTACACAATAGAAATACATAATCGTATTCAACTAATCCCAGTCCTGCTAGAGCTATCGTCAAAACCATTTACCAGCCTCATAGATTTTCACATGCATAACTCCTCCTCCTCTCTTTGTGGAGCTGCAACTTTGACGCTACTTGAGAAGCTTCAGAGTACATTACATAAACATAGTAAACATTTATACTACCCTTCTCCACTATTTATTAAATTTGCATGCTGCACTGTTAGTGATTCTGAACAGTCTGCAGCATAATAAGATAAAAATAAAATACAAAACATTTAAAAATTAGTAATATTAATATTTCTTCTGACTATTCCATCCCTGGCATCCTTCCATCTCTTAACGACATTCTCACTTCAGCCTAAGGAAAGAAATAACTTGCCCCTCTATATTCTCGCTGTCCTTGCCCCTCCTTATGTTCTTTTCTTCAAAGTCGAGCTTCCGCCGAAGATGTAAGCACTTTCCTCTATTCTACAGCAGCAGATCACTATGATTCAATACTGAATATTCCTGTTATTAGATACTCCTTTCTTTCCGCACCTTCAAATTTAATGGGCATTTTGATTTAACAGAATCCTGTCTCTTAAATAGTCCGTTAAATTCAGATTTGGCTGTAATGCTCTTCCATATTCCTTTTTTTCACAGTTCTTTTTTTCCATTTGACCCTTGCCAGGCATATAATCACATACTTTATTGTGGGTTTTGAAACTGTGAGGTTAACAATCAATTTTATAATGTGATCCCATAACATTATAAATTGATAATAAATCTGACTTGTCAGATCTCATTCAACTATTTTTTATATTTGATATATGTACATAATTGAGTGTCAAATATGATTATACAAGCTCAAGTACCGAACAACCACTTTGCAGTTGGCAATATGGCAAAGATGAAAACATTTTGAATTATGGACTTCAATTTCTAAGAATTTTTTCACAATCATAGCCAATAGCTAAACTGGCTCATCTAGGAGAAGTATCACATTCTTTATTAAAATATGTATGATCAACAAATTATTTCATTTTACAGATGGCACATTTCATTCATTAAAGTACTACATGGCACTGGCTCTTGATATTTTTATTCTGTTAACGTATAGTGTATGTCCAACCTAATCGCTAAGTAGAAATAAATTGAATTTTTCTACCTTTTGAAGTACTTAAATTTTCTTGCAGTTTTTTTTAAAATTATACAAAAGTTTTCATACTATTTATGCTAATGAAGAATCAATTGCAGTGTCATAAAATGTTGGGTTGACTCAGAGAAGAAGGAAGAGAATGCCAAACTGTTAGAAGAAATGTATCTGAATCTTTGAAAAATAGGTAATATGAAAAACGTATCTCTGCCATGATTGGAATAACTATAAACTGAAGCGGAGAGGAGTTCTCACAGGTTTTCAATATTCTATTACTATACCCTAACCATATTAAAGTATATTCCAAGACTTTTAGTGACTCCCATTTCTTGACTTTCCCATCGTAAAAAGCTGACACCCTACTCTTAATAATCTATTGTTGGCATATTTTATTAATTATGTCTTTTCAATACATCGTATACATAATTTGAAAAATACAAAGAATATATTTACATGCAAAATTCTGTAATTCCTATATTTGTCTTATCTGTAAAACCAATCAAATCAGTTAATAGTTTCTGTATAAATAAAAGCTATACTGATTTCTAGTCATAATTCATTTTCCATTTGGAAATATATTCACTATTAGAGGTATTTTGTTGTTTGTGCTCTAATATTTTTATAAACAGACAAATTTATAACTTTTTCTTTTTTGCATTTACATTTCATTATTTCATGACTCAGAAGTACAATATTTAGTGAATGGTTTACATTTAATGTTGTCAAATAACATTAATTTAAATGTTTTTATCCTATCCAAAAATTCTCATACAAATTCTCTTGATCTGGAACTGTTTCCTTCTCCATCAGCAATAGGCAACCTATATCTATTACTGCTAAAATTCAGCAGCACAGTTTGCCTGAAGCACTGTATTTATACATACAATTCTATACTTCAGAAAATAAATGTTTGAGGCCATTACCCTGAAGAAGGAAATTTCAGATTAAGCCTAAATTCTTTGTATTGTTTTCTAAACTGTCACTTATAAACTAATTTTAAAAAACAGCAAAATAAATACTTCTAGGAAGCAAAGTCCATGTTTTGCTTTTGCAACTCTTTTTTTTTATCAAAAGTACAAACCCTTTCCTTTTCGCATACAAAAAAGCAATTAGTCAAGTGAATGTAACAAATAAGTCAGCAATAAAATGTAAAACAACCACATTTCAATACAAGAAATTAGGAAACTGTTTGGATATTTGATCTTATACATGAACTTTCACATTATACCTTTGTAAGTAACAACATCCTTCATTCCAAAAGTACAGTTCTGGTTTTGCTAATTTTTAACTACACTAATAATAGCAATAGCACTTAGACTTATATATCACTTTACAGAGCTTTACAGCCCTCTCTAAGCAGTTTACAGAGTCAGCTATATTGCCCCCAACAATTTGGGTCCTCATTTTACCCACCTCAGAAGGATGAAGGCTGAATCAACCTTGAGCCTAGTGAGATTTGAACTGCCAAATTACAGGCAGCTGACAGTCAGCAGAAGTAGCCTGCAATACTGTACTCTAACCACTGTGTCACCGTGGAGTATAATGGGATACTAATGGTAAAAACAAACTGTATTTGAGAAAAATCTCTCCAAGTCTCTACTCATCTTATCCAATGAGAATGACAAGCCCTAACAATCCTTCTAACTGCATATCAGGGAGAAATTAACAGGCTATGGCTTTAACAATTTTAAGAAATAACTGCAAAAGCCAGATTATAAGGAGTGAAAAACTGATGCCTTGAATGTTGAATGAAAATATTGAGAGTATCTTGGACCACTGGAATAAATAATTCAATACTAAATCAAGTAAACTATAGTATTGAAAACACCATTAATGAAGTTAAAGCATTAATATTTTGTAAATACAGTGCAAAGGCTACAGTCACTAGAAAAAACCAGGTATTTGGGAAAGTATCTGGTTTCACTTATATTAGTAAAACACAATAAAATATAAATGTTAAAAAAGTCTATGTTCAAATACCAATGTCTAGGTCATCTAATCATCGAAGTGCAGCATTGTTTACATTAAAAATATCAGATACAGCTAATCCTCGAACTTATGACAATTGAGCTCAAAATTTGTTATTAAGTGAGACATTTGGTGAGTTTTGCCCCATTTTATGACTTTTTAAGTGAGTCACTGCAGTTGATAAATTAGTAACCCAGTTGTTAAGTGAATCTGGCTTCCCCATTGACTTTGCTTGTCAGAAAATGATGATCACAAGATCCTGGAACACTGCAACAGTCATAAACATGGACCAGTTGCTAAGCATCAGAATTTTGGTCATATGATCATGGGGATGCTGCAAAGGTCATAACTGTGAAAAACACTCATAATTCACACTTTCAATGCTGTTACAATTTTTATCAGTCACTAAATGAATGGTTGAAAAACCTGTACTGAACCAGTATATGCCCTCAGCTTACAGCCAGTCATGATCAATAGTTTGACATTGGATCCCACATCACACTGAGGAGGATTCTATGCCCCACCTATACAGAGAGTCCTGGAAGATGCTGTGTGAGGTGCAAATTCTATTCAGGACTGTCCACTGCTGATGTGGCAATTCAAAGCCTGAAAACTTTTTTGTGGGGACATTTATGTCTATCTATGTCTAGGCGTTCAGCGAACCATATGGCTTTCCATTGGGAATTGATGTTAAAGTTGTTGTGCAAGTACCAGTGTGGGCTTCCTGGATTTGAATCTTCCAACTATGAATGAGAAAGATTGGCATGCATCAATAAGAGTGAATTGTTCATAATTTTTCTGTATTCTCTCACTAGTGCATCTTGACTTCCTACAGCTGGTGGTGCTATATGGCTCAGAACAGGAAACTAGCAAGTCAGAGTGGTTTTAATACATCCACTTATAGTGTTGTTGAGTCTGGTGTTTAACTTATTAGTATAGTAGCTATATAGGGACACAGTATTCTGGTGCAGAGTAGACCAACCCTAATGCTGATGACCTGAGGGTGACAGCTGAAACTCCCCATTTAGTTACACATAATTTCTGGAGTATATTCTCGCAATATTTATTTTTGTTGCTGTATTCTCTAAATGAATCTTAAAGAAGAGAGCTGTTGTATAATCTTCTTGCCTTACTTTTGTTATCCATTATTATCTGAAAGGACCTATCAGGGTGTTATTAGTCAACAGACATTTTTGCAGGGGTAGTATGGCACAATTTGTATAACAACCCATCCTTCCAAACTGTGTTTTATGCTGCAGTTAGGTATATGAACACAGCTGTGGTTTTGGGGCCTTGTTGTAATTATGTTTCAATATAACTTCTGTGAAGAGATGTGAAGCTCCTTATGGCGTACTCGGAATATCCACCAGTGTGAACTAAATGAACTAGCAACTGCTGGCAGCCAGGGTACTCTGTACTTTCTAGCTCTCAAAATGCATGGCAAGAAAGACAATTGAAAAAGAGAAGATGAAATGACAGTAACTCATTGTAGTAGTTATTGACAGACAATTCAGGCAAACTAATATCTATCAGAGCTTGATAACTCTGAAGTGAATGACTGGCAAATATAGATAATCCTTATTTAGCAACCACAACTGAAAAGGCAATTTTGTTGTTAAGTGAACCGGTTGCTAAGCGACATTTTGATTGTGTTTATAGTCTTCAGCTTTCTTTGCTTTGCAGACTTGTGAAGGTCATAAATTTGGGCACTGATCACAAAGTCATTGTCGCAACACCACTGTAACTGTGACAGTCATTGTACAATGCATTCAGTAAACAAAATTACTTGTACTACACCTGCACTGCATTTTTCAGAAGTACCATAAGTCATCAAATACAATCTAGAAAACAACCTGTGTCTTTTCTTGAGTTTGTCAGCAGTTGATCCATATTTTAACAGTTCTTAATTCACTTCCTGAATAAAAACTGAAAAGCAGGACAAATTTGGGCTGATGTTGTGCTTTCAACAAATCACTAATGGGAAACATTGGTATTACATTTACAGTATTACATTTTATTGTAATACTTTCCAGGAGAAAACTAACCATATTGATCTTTTGCAAGGAAATACAAAATAATCTGATGGCAATATGAGTCAAACAAACTTTAATATATAACAACCTGATTATTTTTCAGGTTTTGTAGGACTCTGCCTTATATTTGAGAATGACTGTTTTTACTCCAGGTCAAACATGAGCAGTGGCAATCATGGTGAGGGCTAAGAGATGTGTGTGTATGTGACAGAACAAGCAAAATGTCAGTTGTCATAGTACCATCAAAGCCTAACCATTTTGTATAGGTATGGGTTACAGGGTCATAAAAAGAGTGTTTTATTGACATTATATACAAGTACAAACAGGCACACTGTTTAACCACACTGCATCATCATGCCGATTTTAACACCCCCCCACCCATGCAGATATCACCAAATATGGGATTAGCAGAATGAATCAGAATTTATGGATCCATGCTAAAGGCTGGGAACAAGATAATCATATTTATTCTCAACTTTAAATCAGTGATAAGTTTTATAAGTGATAATTATATAAAAAAGTAGATCAAAGATGGAACCATCCTTTCTCTAATATCTTTTCTTGGATGTAATTACTTCAGATGTTTTTTTCACAAACCTGCAACTAATACCAGAGGCAAAATACTTTGAAGTAGCAAAGTATAAGATTCCTTATCACCCACATCTCCCTGTTTCGGTAGCATTTGAACAATTAATTATGTCTAGTTGGATACTGGAAATATTTTATAATCTTAGTCTAAAGAAACAGAAAGCAGTTTAGGGAACTTAAAAACATACAAATGTGAATTTAAAGAATAACTGTTTTCTGAAGGACTTTAACATGAATGTGTACAAACAATTGAAACTTATATTAAACTTAATTTTGAATTTATTGTTCATACAAGATTATACAATTGATATTTTATATAACAATGAGTAAAATGGAGTTGTTACCTTAAATTATTCATACTTCAAATCAATTGGTTGTGTTCTCAGTGTAATGTGAGAATGCTACTAGTCGTTGTTTTAGTTAACCACAAACCATAGTTTGTAAACCATAATAGCTTTCATTTTGATTAAGAAAAACTTGCACACCAAAAATATTTCTATATAATTTTCTCTATATAAATATGGGAATGATGACCTACATTTTGATCAGGTGCCACATTCTGAAAACCTAAAAATTAGGATAAGAACACTTTAGACCAAAAATGGCAAATCGATGAATGAAACAAAGCAGCATAGAATATTACAATATAATTCAAACTACTGTACTCTGTTTCTGCCTCCATTACGTTAAGAAAAATAATATAATTAATCTGGGATTCCACTGAAATCCTTTGTATTTATATCTAGAAAGGCTATGCAAAACATTTGCAAAGAACATTGGTGTAATATGTCAAATTATTAATGTAGGCATCTCCAGAAGATGGCTGCTCCAAAGGCTTTCTATACAATATACTCAAATGCGCATAGGTATAAACATTAGCACTGTGATTACTAATGAAACAGCTATGTATGCCTGTATATCAAGTTTTATAGAGGATGAAGATGTTTTAATACTTAAAGAACAGGTGATGGGGGGGACAACTTGCTTCACAAAGCATCTTTATTGAATGCTTTGTGCAGCATTATCTAGTAATCATAAATAGAATTATTCAGCAAACATTTATTGGAATTTTATTTAGGCATTGACAAAACTATACCTGGTCTGATTTCCTCTGAGTGAGTCAAACTGAAAGTCTCCCAATGAAATCCAATGCTATATACTTGAGAACTCCTGGTTTTACAAGGCAAAAGTGCACTAAAAATAAGCTAAATGTACTGATCACAGAGAATGGCAAAAATGCTATCTGTGAATATAGTCATCAACAATCCTTATGTCAATCTACATGATTTTATGGCGCAAATTACAAATTATTTAGGACAGAATAATGCAATGGATGAAGCATTTTGCATATTTGAAATGTTGAAGTCCAAGACACAGTAAGAACTTTTTCATAAATGGTTACCAATCATAAATGTGAAACTTTAGATATCACAAGAACCTCTGTAATCTTTTTTGATACAATGTAATAACTAGACTGAAATCACTGAATACTTCAAAAATGGTTGATCATCTTTTCTTCTATTATTCATATTATAATATTTCTAAGCGTTTTTCAAAGAGGGACAGAATAACTCAAATACATTAATCTATATATTTTTGTGTTTTATCTACACCAGAGGTTGCTTACAATTTCTAAACCACAGAAGTCTAAAGTGAGCCTTCCACAGGCTTTCAAAAGATGGCTAATAAGCTGTAATTTTTAACTGATTTCAAGGGAAAATTATAAAATGGATACTAAACTGCAATATGATTGGACCGTAATCACATTAAATTTAAAATCTTTATTGTCAGTGCACAACATATGTACAATGAGATTGGTTGAGCTCCCTCAGTGCACACACCCCCAACATCATACAACTCACAGTGAAGACAGAAAATCCCTAACCCAATAAATCATATTAACAAAACATATATTTAATTAAATGTGAACAAGTTTTTGTATTTTCAACACTATTATATTTTTGCACTGCTAAGGCCACAAAACTCTCAACCCTGAAAAAGTGTTAAACCCACATCTGGATATAAAGAAAATTGACACATAAACAATTACAGACTGACTCCATGTATTAAACATGAAGTAATTATAATGTGAATAAAAGCAAAGCTGCAGAAATATGATTCAAAGAATGTCAAAAATATATCACTATATCTGAGAGTAGACACTCAAAGAATACACATTATATATTTGTCGATGGCATATAATTAAAGGCAATGTGGCATTTCCACTTTTGTTCACATTACGTTTTTTAAATGTATGCCCACTCATAATTCCCCCAGAGTTGTTTCTCCTTTCAGGGAAAATATGTTCTTAAGAACTTGTAAGTTTCTTAAGGGGGGTGGGNNNTGAAACCATGCTTACTTCGTTTCTTGGTTGCCATTTAAGGGGGGTGGGCGGGGGAGATGGAAGAAAGCTCACAGGCCAAGTGGATTTGCACAAAACATACAATGTATGCTCCTTTTCCAAAGAAAACAGGTATAAAAGATAGCACAAACATGGACTGAGGACTTTCTAACAAACTTTTAGGACAGCAGCAGATTAATCTCATCAGAATAACATATTAAGAACCTCTTCAAATAATTGGTAATAAGATCATAACCTCATAAATTAATTCAGTGTCTAATCATATGTTCATACTAGTATGTGACCAATATAAATAATCTGCTCTTAAGTCCTATACACAAGAACTCATCATAAGGCAGGGTTGTCAATTTGTATATGTAATTAAATAACTGATACTGATATTATAACTAAATTGCATAATTTACAGTTACTGTATTGCTCTATACAAAACCAGAAAAATTAGAACTATTTCAAAAATGTCCATGCTACTGTACAAAAAAAATCCATGTTTGTCCTCTCAATACATTAAACTTGACTCAATACTTTTTAAAATTAAAATGTCAGAACTAGTATATATTCTAGTAATATGACATTACAGATGAAGCCAATTAAAATGCATATTGCATTAAGCCATGAGATCCAGTTTTAGTTTAACATAATCTGCAGACCTACTTACATTTCTTTACTGATATGTGGGGTTTTTTTGTGGGGTGAACTGTATATCGCCTAAGAAAAACATACCATGCTGAGGTTCAGTGCTATATATACATCAGAAAAAAAAATAACTGATTTTTACTGTTCTCTAAACATTCTCTATTATCAGAAATAGATTTGATACATTAATTTTGATTTTTTTGCACGCAGAATCACTGACTTTTATGTGGGGCATCCATATACTCTCTCTATGCATGCTGTAACAGTTCTAAGCGTGTTACTATCAGAAAACTTTTAAATATTCACTAATATGAAACAATTTCAAGGCAGGAACAGTAATACTCTGTGAACAATGTTCACCCACCAACATTTTACAGGCTCATCTGTAAGAAAGCAAGCAGAATGAAGAATATTTATCCTGAATACAAACTTTGTTTCTCTTGTTCAAGTTAACTTTTGTATACACTATTTGCTGCATAGATCTCATTTACCAAACTTATCAGGTGACTAGAACATCCAGTGAACACTTTCCACATAATATATTAAAATACTAAATGTGTTATTAATATGATTAGACATATTGATTACAGTAAAAAATAACAAAACTTCCTTAAAAAGAGAAACATTTTATCCCTGAAAAAATCCCACTGGTTATATAGTCACTTCAAAATCAACTAAATTAATTGAAAGATACTACTGTATTTCATTGGTTAAGAAGCGTCTACTCAAATACAGTAAAAAATGCAACAAGATTTAAAGAGCATTTTGAAAGCATATCTAGTAAAATAGGCAGAAGATAAATGTATTTTTTTAAAAAAACAAAAAGCTGACATATTAAAATTGTGAATTACATGAACTCAGGCAAAACTATAGAAAACCACTAAATTTCTATGTAAACTGTAGTGGATACTAAGATTTTATTTTTAATCTAAGTACTGCTTCAAAACATTTCAATAAGGAACTGTAGACTGTACTGTTGTCAGTGACAGTTGCCAAACTATTTGTTTAAATGGGCGAAGTGTCTATTTTTACGAAGGCTAACTATTATTTGTCATTATATTCCTTAATCAATAGTGAAACTTTGGCTTAGGTCAAAATGAAAAGCTATTGCCTTTCAAATTTATAGATATGTGTACACCAACAGATTCAACAACTGAAACTCCCCAAGCCTTCATGTTACAAAAAGCCTTGATGAGAGAATGCCCTTATGTTTGTGTTTCCAACCTTCAGTTGAAGCAACTGTCAACTGAAATCATCTCACAAGGTATGAAGCAATTATGGAAGAAATCATCCCCCGAATTCCTCCCAAATGACAACTGTGCCCTACTTCAGAACTAGGTTGTTTTTTGCTTGCTGATTTTCAAACTGTGTGCAGTTTCGGTTATCGACAGTGGCTCCAAAAACCAACTTTGCAAACATCCCAGGTGGGTCCGCTGACTGAGGCGCGACAGGTACGAAGCCGAAATCCCGTGAGTTATATTTATTCTTCTGGGTAAAAAAAAAAAAGGCTCGGCCACTTAGCAGGGAAATTAAAATGAACAACAGATCGCTTACAAAGGCCTGGGAGAAGCGTCCTTCCCTGGGGCAAATGACGGCCCCTCCAACCTCCCTCTTCGTTTCCTGTGACGGAAACTTGGGCTCTCCATTGCTCGCCAAACCGCGGCACCCGGGCTTGCTGTATCCCTGAGCTGCAAGGCCGACTTCCTCCCCCCAACCTCCACCCCCCGCCTTAAAGAGTCAGTGACAGCCCGGGTCGAAGGAGCGAGAGAAAGAGCGCAACGAGGCTCTCAGGCAAATTAGCCAGGAGAGGCCGGCGTCTCGTCCTTTTGCCAGGCCGAGCCGAGCCAAGCCAAGTCAAGCCAGGCCCTGCGCAACCGACGCAGCCTCAGTTCACTCACCGGGAATGCTCGGATCCGCATTTTGGTGTCCCTCCGGCTACCCGTCCCCTTGCTCAGGTTCGACATTTTGGGGCTCGGCGAGAGCGGAGCCCCTTCCTGGGGACCAGGAGGAAGCGGAGAGGGAAAGGGATCCGGGAGAAGCTCACTCCGGCGACAACAACAGAGGCGCCGGCGACCTTTACTCAGACTGTAGGCAGTAAAAAGCCGAGCCGTGGCAGGCCCAGGCGGGCCGTCTATTCTCGCTCAGCGGCAGCGGTAGTAAGCGGCGGCGGCGGCAGCGGCGACTCCCTCAGCCTCCTGCGCCTCCTCTTCCTCCGCCGCGATGGCGGCCAAACATCGCTCAGTGCGCAGGGCCGAGAAGGCCCCCTCCCCTCTCCCCGAGACACAGACACAGACAGATCAGGCGGGGGCGGCGGCGCAAGAGCGAGAGAGGGGGGGGAG
>JANHZT010006924.1:177590-189086 GCA_032468215.1 Stegonotus admiraltiensis | reverse complement strand
GGAAGGTTGGAGACCGGACGATAGTTAGCCAAAACAGCCGGGTCCAGAGAGGGCTTCTTGAGGAGGGGCCTCACCACTGCATGCATGTATTTATTTATTTATTTATTTAGTTGATTTCTACACTTGCCCATCACAACAAATGACTTGTGGGTGGCTCACAATTCAGAAACATGTATTTCAATTAAAATATTGCAAACACTTTAAAACAATAAAAACAATAAAAGCCATTAACACACTAAAAAATCATTAAAATGTCTAATTTGAATACATGCAAAGTAAGACATCTAGCCCATTAACAATATAGCCAGGAGATGGGGCCCTTGGTGCATGTAGCGCCCCAGATGGGGGAGGCATACCCAGGTCTTTAAAGCTTTATGAAAGGCTAACAGGGTTGAGGCCAGTTAATCTCCCAAGGCAGGATGTTTCATAGACAAGGGGCTGCTAAAGAAAAAGTTGGTCTTATAGTCCCCAAGCCCTGGACTGCAGCCTACTACTGGGCCTTGGCCCATTTGGAACTGGGCTGTGCAAGCAGTGGGTGAGCATGCAGATGCATGAGCAGCTCCACTTATGTGAACAGAGGATGCTTGTGCAAGCAGTGGACACTCACACTGGCACTCAGCTTCATTTGTGCAAGCTGTGGCGCGTGTGCCTATCATTTGTGCATGCACCTGCCACTCTAATAGAACCATCCCCTCCCCCCCCAGGCTGCGAAACAGTAGTGGGTTTCACTTACCTCTGCTACTGGTTTGGAACTGTGAGTGTGCATGCGCATGTGCTCGCTTCACTCTCACGCATGCGCAGAGTGTCTGTGATGACGTCCGGGTGGGCGGGTAGAGCCTCCCACTGCCACCACTACTGGTTTGCCCAAACCAGGGCGAACCGGTAGAAACCCACCACTGCTGCCAAACCAGAAAGGTTAGGGACCACTGTTCTAGTCCCCATCATCCAACATTCTATCCCCCTGGCCATTTCTCCATGATAGCCATCTCCATGCTGCTGTTTAAAGTAAAATGTTGCAGGGTAGTTGGTCTGAGGTAGATGGTATTACACATTTAGGAAAATTAATTCCATGGTTTTTGTAGAGATGTAGAATGATGAGTGCAAAGTACATTGGCCACTTTAAATAATCTTTAGGATATTGGTCTTGCTGTCATGGCTTCCTCTGTCTGATCGCAAGGGATAAGAAACAGTGATCAATCATGTTATCAAAAATAAGATCTTAAATTTACATCAATAGTTACCCAAGAAGCAATCGAAAAACAAAAGAAAACTGGAAAACCAGAAAACCATATAATACATACAGTAAAGAATACATACATATTTCATATTTCTGTATATATACAGTATTTCTCTACATGTATTTGAAACCAATATGTTAGTTCATTTATGCATTTGTTAAGAGTAATATATAGGGATGTGGTGGCTCAGTGGCTAAGACGCTGAGCTTGTCGATCAAAAGGTCGGAGTTTAGTGGTTCAAATCCATAGTGACGCATAATGGGGTGAGCTCCGGTTACTTGTCCCAGCTTCTGCCAAGCTAGCAGTTCGAAAGCACATAAAAAATGCAAGTAGAAAAATAGGGACCAACTTTGATGGGAAAGTAACAGCGTTCCATGTGCCTTTGGTGTTTAATCATGCCGTCCACAAGACCATGGAGATGTCTTCGGACAGTGCTGGCTCTTTGGCTGTGAAACTGAGATGAGCACCACCCATAGAGTCGGGAGCAACTAGCACATATGTGCGAGGCGAACCTTTACCTTTACCTTAAGGGTAATATCCTCCTCTTCCTTCAGGAACACAAATGGAATTCCTTTTCCAGTTTTCCCCATACAGGTGGTCCTTGACATGCAACTTTTTAGTGACTGTTAAAAGCTATGACGGTCCCCCAAAAGGTACTTATGACCTGGTTCCAAAGTTCCAACAGCCAGGACAGCTCCTGTGGTAACATGACTGCATTTTAGACTCTTGATAATCGACTTGCATTTATTGGTTGTTTGCAGTATCCCATGGTCATGTGACTGCAATTTATGATGCTTTTGCCAAAAACAGACATTTACTTCTGGTATTCAGCAAAGCACCCCACAGTGAACAATGGATTTCCTTAACCACCACAGTGTTCACTTAATGACCATGATTTTGCTAAATTATTGCAGTGATTTACTTAATGACCACTGCAAAAAGTGTTGTAAAATTGGGTCAGTCACTGGGTGACCCACTTTATGACCATTTTGACTTACAACAATAAGGGGAAGCACTATTACTATCATAAGTGAGGACAACTTGTATCAACAATCCTGAAAGTCATTTAGTATACTTACATTATTGAGAGTAGACTTGAACTTGGATCTCCCTAGTCCCATAATGGCAAACCTATGGCACACGTGCTGGAAGTGGCACTCAGAGCCATCTCTCTGGGCACTCCAGCCATCACCCATTGCTCTTCCAGGTTCCAGTACGCAGCTGGTCTTTGCATGCACACGCGCACACACATGTGGACCAGAAACCAAGAGCTCAGCTTCCTGGCATGCACATGCGCACCGGGGAGCTGCTCTTCTGGATTCTGGTGCTCCCCTGTGCACGTGTGCGCTCCCATTTCAGCACTCCGTGCTGAAAAGGTTCGCCAACACTGCCCTAGTCCAAGGGTGCAGTTGGACTGACACAATAGGGTTTCTGATTATTGTTCTTTGTGTTGCCTATTTTTTCCCAAAGAAATATATCTAGGGTAGTTCATTCTGGAAAAGCTGTATGGCAATGTTAGCATTTTCTGCAATCACATATTTTCATTTTCTTCTGTACTTTCAAAATAAGACTTTTAGAATTGATCGGTACAGCTTTTCCAAATGGAATATTTTTGCAGGCTTCCCATTCAATTCAGCCAATTAAATCTATCATTTTAATGCAAATAAACATTCTTGGGAAGAAACTATATAAAACTGTTATTACCAGGGGTGAAATGCTCCCGGTTGGGACCGGATCAGGTGATCTGGTAGCGATTGTGGTAGGTGGTTCGGAGAAACAGTAGCGATTGCACGAGGCTCCGCCCACTCACCCAGGACTTGTTACTTCCTGCTTTTAAAAGATAAAAAAGGGCTCTGATGATTGCGCGCCACAGCTGTGATCGTCAGAGCCTTTTATTTACCTTTTAAAAGCATTTTTTACAACCTATTCACTTTAAATTTTTTTTAAAAAAAGTTGGCCACACCCACCCAGTCACATTACCCCCCACCAAGCCACGCCCACAGAACTGGTAGTAACAAATTTTTACATTTCACCACTGGTTATTACCCACTCTCTATCATAACATAAATTCATCACAAAACAATATATAGGATGAAAAAGGAAATACCAAGTAAAGTTTGGGACAATTAAGACTTTGGTCCTTGAAGGATTTGGAAATCTCACATTCAGCTTAGTGCTTGTAAGTCTTCCTTCCAAATACAGATGCTTAGGAATTATACTGCTATCCTGGATCCAATTAGGTTTTCATACACATATCTTTGGCTGGTTTATGTTTAACATTTTTTGTTACGTATTTTGCTTCTTCCCTCTCCCTTCTCCCCTCCCTCCTTAATTTCAGAGGTCAGTCCAAGCAGGAGAATACAGCTTCTATATTATTCTACCAGACTATGTCTACATTATTCTGAGCAATTTCTGGTGCCCAACTTCCTTGAAGTCTTAACTCATGAAGGTGTTCTAATTACTGCATCATGCCATGACACATTTTCAAAACAAGTTGAGCAAGACAAAATATGCAACGCAGAAGCACATAGGTGGAGTTTGCCTCTTGCTTTTTGGTGTCAGTATGTCATCCTCCACAGCTTCCTCGTGTATTAGATTCTGTTTCCCTATTTTTCTCATGCACGAGATTGATTGATTGATTGATTGCTAAATTTATTTGCCACCCATCTCGCTGGGGATCTACTCTGGGTGACTTACAACAATAAAACAGGAAGAAAGGTTTAAAAAAATGTAAAAATAAGAATAGTAAAGGAATGAAACAATTATAAAAAACCGTGGAAGTATAGTAACTTGAAAATTTAAGAGAGGGAGCAGGAAGCACAGGGGGAAGGAGGGGACAGCAAGTTAGTCTAGCAACCATCTCTAATGATGTACTTCATGATTAAGTCCCCAGGCCAACCAGCAAAGCCAAGTCTTCAGGCCCTTGTGGAAGGATAGGAGGGTGGGAGCAAACCTCACCCTGGCGGGGGCAGGATCTTCCATAGGGCTATTGCTACAGCAGTGAAGGCCCTTCTCCTGGATCGCATCAGTCACAGTTCCTTGACCAACGATATGTTCAGCAGCCTCTTCTGTCGACTTGAGTAGGAATCTAGATTTAGCTGGAACTAAATATTTAAGCTGCAAAAGTAGGATATAATAACTTAACATTTCTGATTGTTTCAAAAGTGCAAGATAAAGAGATTCTGGGGAAAGACAAAATGATACAATTAGAACATTGACAGCTAAATCTTTAGGAGTACATAGGATTTGGAACAAGAAGCTATATCCTGGTTTCACCAGGCTAAGATAACCAACAATATAGCTCCCCCAATCATGGGCATTTGGTGTGTGAGTACAAATGTCAACATGTGCGCAATCATTTAGTCACACAAATGCCATGGCTTACATACTTGCATTAGCAATCATGACAAAAGTACACAATCATGGTATTTCTGTGTATCATTGTGGCCCTATGACTGTTTATTGTAGACACCACTGACCCCAATATAAACATTGTGAATATGGAAATAATTGTTCTGATTATAGTAGCAAAATATTTTGACTCAAATCAGGCAATATTTATTGTTAGCTACTGTATAAACTTCCTCAGCTGGTCATAGAATATCCAAAATGCCAGTCACAAATGCAAGGAGCTGCATGTAAACAAGTACAAGACTAGAATATATTGTTGCCATGGTTCAGTTTATCATTGATCCATCTTATTAATTAGTTAATAACTTACTATAAGATTGAAATCTTTCATGAAGTACCCATTCATGAAAAAGTATTTATAAGAAGAATTATACCTTTGTTATTTATTTATGCATTTGTTTAATATGTGCTTATGCTATCCTTTCCTTACAATGGACTTAATTAGAGTTTGGATTCGCCGGAATTGTGTTTGCAAAGAAATGCCTTAATCACATGGAGAAATGACTTAAAATATTTTACACTAAAATCCTATATACTTGAGCTGCCAACAGCCCTCCTAAAACAATATGTGTTCAGAATCTGTACTAAAGTCAAACTGAATTGCAATTTTTAATAATTCAAAAGAGAATAATAGTTAAAACATGAAAAGTATTAAATTAATTCAAATCAAATGTAAGTTTTGTTCTGAGTCTGCTCATCTCCTAGTGCCAAAAATGTTACTTGCAACAAAGAAGAACCAGTGTCTTGGTATTGAAAGGAAATTTGACAAGAAAAGTATATGATGTAAATTGCTATTCTTTCTTCTCTACCTTTACTGGCACCAGGGATTCTAATTTATAGTGAACTTAATGAATCTACTGATCTTAGAGACACTTCTTAAGTATGCAGTTAATACAAGGATAAATTGCATAATACTCCTGAGCACCCGAAGAGAATTGTCCTTGATACTCTTCAAGTGATAAAAGGCAGATCAGAGGCAAAGTCAGGAGCAGTAGATCTCAATTCAGACCAAACCTTCTTATTACAATATATAAGTTTGAACCATTCTTCCTGATTAAAAACAAACATCTCTTATTTGGACAGTTGGACTCAAGGCAGGAGAAAATGATGTAAGATTTGAATCTTGCATTTGCTGTATGCATGCAGCACGAGTCTCAACCTTTTCTTTTAAATTATTGTAATTTTTTAGAAAACAAATGCACAGAAAATCTACAAGAACAAATGAAGAACAGTAATATCCAACAAAGTTCACAATTTCATTATCAAAACAAATAAAATTCAATTCAATAAACAAATAGAAAATTACACATTGAATTAAAATAAATCACACACCCACAGTCACACTTATATTCATTTAATAACAGTGTATTTATCATACCATGTATTCCATTTGTCTATTCTTGTAAATTATTTTGAAATCTGAAAATAGAAACATGCTGTGTCGTTTTTTAATCAATAGGAAATATAATTTTACAAATTAACATTTTTTAAATCTATTATTTGATACCAGGTGCATTAGTACTTTTCAATATAATTCTCTTGTCTTGGCTATTTCCCATAACCAGTATAATCAATATTTTTTAGAGATGGCCAGTTTCTGTAATTTTGTAATATAATTCAAGACAATGTTGGCACTTTTAACTTAAAAACAAATCTTTTTGTTTTAATATTCTTCCAAAAAACAAACAAATAGACATGTTTGATGGAACCTTCATATTTCTTGCAACAGTACACAGAAAATCTAGTCTGTCCTTTATAATGATTTTTTTAATAGACCCAGAATAAAATCTTTTTATTAACTTTAAGTCCAAAAAAGCAAACTTTGTTCCATTGATGTTCCATTACTGGAACCCTTTATTGCATTAAATCATAAATGCAAATAAAAAAAAATAGCATCTCAAACTTAAGGCAGGTAAGGTTTATTTCAGAAAATGCTCAGGGTTATTATATTGCCAATGATGTGTATTAGGCAAAGGGAATTCTATTTGTAGTTTAAAATCACTGAAATAATTACAGTAAAGTAACTATTACAGATTCTGGCCAATCTTTGCAATAAAACATCTTACAATCTGTTTTTCAAATGGATTTTTTTTACACAAATATTTGCTACACTCCGCATCAAAACTCAATCTAGATTCCAGTAAGGGCAAATTTTGAATGTGTAACTGAGGTAAGCAAGGAAATGTAAAAACCTTTTTTTTTTGTTACACCTTGACCCGAAAATTGCCAAGAATTAACAGAGGTACATAATAAATTTCCAATAAAGCCACAAAGGTTGATATAAAGTTCAATTTTCATTCTACATAAATATGGATAATAAAATAAATGTCCAATTCTTGAAAAAACTGATAAATTAAAACCTTTTCAGAGTTAGTTTTTCACCCTAGCCAGTAGAATCCTTGTGCCTTTCTTATTTATTTATTTTATTTTATTTTGATTTATATGCCACCCTTCTCCGGAGACTCAGGGCGGCTTACAATGCGTTAAGCAATAGCCTTCATACTTTTGTATATGTTATATACTTATATTTTTCTTTTCCTAGTCTCACTATTAGCAGTCACTGGTTTCCTCCCCCCCTCCCAATCTCGTGACTTTTCTAGTATAGAAATGATTTTATCAAGAATGATATCCTTCAATCTCTCCTTGCCAGTCTTCTAGTTAAAATCTCTGCTTGGTAGAATCCTAAGAGTGGCCGTTGCTCCACTTAAGTTCATTATAATTTTTAAATTAAGATATTAAAAGGAATACTGAAAATTGGTGCATTAACCATTATACTTACCGAAAAACCTCTTTAGGTCCTGTATGAGCCCTGTAAATGCTGTTCAGTTGTAACCCATTACTATATTTGGCCATATCCTAATTGCACAGGAAAAAAAAATTGGCTAGTAATGAATAATATTTTTAATAGCTAATTTGTTTTAAACATTTAAGAAAATTATTGGTAAAACGTAAGAAACTTAGATAGTAAAATCCACTCATAATATAGAAACCCTTGAATATGATATAATGTAAAACACCTACTAAACTCTAAATCAAGCATGAAAATGACTAACAATGATCAAAGCAATATAAATTGCAAAGTGAAATAGTACGAAACTATAAGTTTGTCCGTACCACCAAAACACTGTATTTATTTGAAAATCCTGAAGGGTTGATACATAAACTTTATACATCAATTTGAGAAACGCAAATTGTATTGTGCATTACTGCAGTCAAGACAACTTCAACAGTTGGCATTTTGGTAAATAGTTGTTTTGTGATCGGCCAAACCCATAGGGCAGCCATTTTGTAAGCTCAGCATGGCCATTTCAAATATGTTCTTCCATTTGTAAATATATTCACAAGTTCCCTAAAGTGGACTGTCTCTGAAAAATGAAATGTGTACTAGGCCATCATGCCACATGGCCAGCTGTTTCTGAAAATGAAAGGAGTTTCAAAAATAAATCAATGAATGTTAGTAGGTTGCACTACAGAGAAAAAAAATAAATAAAAAATAACTTATTATCTCTTATTCATTTACAGATGCATATTTAATATTGTATGTTGCATAATAGTGATATTGAAAATAAGGTTAGGTGAAAAAGGAAAACAAAAACACACCTAACTAAGCTATATTAAAACCAGCTGGGTGACAATATGCTTACTACTGCCCCATGTTGAAACTGGGTGGATGGTGTATAGTTGTTCACAAGTGTGCTAATTTAATTTAGTACTTCATGTTAATTAGTGATATACATCTACTGCCAAACCTGTAATTGCACATTTGGAGCAGGCAGCCTGCTAAAAGGGCTTAATCTTTCCTCAGGATGAAGTGAAATTAAGGGAAGCTTGTCAATTTATTTCTGAAATGGCGAAGACTTCAAAATAGTACCGCTATTTTAAATATCCCTTTGATTGTTTACAATTTCCTCTTCGGTATTATTTTAGTCCAATCATTTAAGATTGTATTTTTATGTGTGGATTTAGGTAATTTTAATTCCTTGATTAAATGGCTTCACAGAGACCCTAGTATAGATTTAATGATTGTATTATCCCATCCCTTTAGATTACTTCATTTATTTCACAATATGGCAAACCAGTCCTGATGTGTTGGGTAATATTTCCTGTTCATCCTGCTGAGTAGATTCCTGGACTTCTACTCCGAAGTTTGTGTTATTTTTATCCAGTGTAAATAAAGCATATTCCTGAAATCATTAGAATAGACTGAACTGCTGCTTTGGTTTCTTCTATCCTTCATAATAAGAAAATGCAGGTTTTCATAATTTAAATAATGGTTTTTCTAAACTAAAAATGGTTTTTTAAACAAAAAATAAATTTCTATGACCATGTTTAACATAAAGGATTCCAAGGGCTATACAAAATCTCAAAACATTGTCAATTTCAAAAAACTAGTGATAAGGTAATATTAAGTAATGGAAAAAATATTACACCAGTGAAGTAGTTAGAATAAACTTATTACCACACTTTATTACAAGGACTAGCGATGCAACATTCATTGGCACATAGCACCCACAACATTACGAGATGGAGTTGGTAGTGGCTGCTGTATTTAAGTTATTAGTTTAATCATGTGCTCATTGCAGGAATTCAAATTAAAGTACCCTTACAGCTGCCATTTGAACCACATGTAAGAGATGCACTGGCTTTATTCTGTGTTCTGCACTCTGTAAAGAGAGGACAAGTCTTCTGTGTGACAACTGTTTATTTGAAATGTAGTAAAATATTTGCATCAGCTTTGTCACAGCAATGGTTATATGACAATATTTTTATCTTTTCAACACATACATTAGTTAGTAAAGAGTGCATAGAGTTGTGAAAGGCAGTGGGGAGAAGAATGAATGGACCTTTTTCTAACTTATCCTTTTATCTCTATCTCTCTATCTCTATCTCTGTCTCTATCTCTCTCTGTATATCTAATATATACCTATATCCATGGGGTCCTTGGTGCTTTCTGAGATTGACTGTTTGCAGACATTTAATTACCAAACTAGATAATGGCATTAGTGCCAGAAGGGAGTGGGGTTTGCTCTCATTTTATATTCTAGTGGCTTGACTTACTATTATTATTATTATTATTATGATTATTATTTAGACTTCTGTACTGCTTCATAGTGCTTTACAGCCCTCTCTAAGCGGTTTACAAAGATTAGCATATAGCATATTGCATTTTTAGCATTAGCATATTGCCACCAACAATCTGGGTCCTCATTTTACCTACCTTGGAAGGATGGAAGGCTGAGTTAAGCTTGAGCCGGTGAGATTTGATCTGCTGATCTGCTGAACTAGCAATCAGCTGAACTAGCTTCAGTACTGCACTCTAACCACTGCACCACCTTGGCTCCGTAACTTTCGGTGTTGATGGGAGTGATCTTGGTAGTTCCTTGATTAGGCTGCTGTTTGCTTTTGCTTGTTTGTCTGCATTAGTAGTTCCTTGGTTGGGGTATTGTTTAATTCTTGACTGTTAGTTTCCTTTTTGGTTTTTTGATATCGTCTGTCTGTCTGTCTGTCTGTCTGTCTGTCTGTCTGTCTGTCTGTCTGTCTATCTATCTATCTATCTATCTATGCATCCACCCACTTTTAAAATGTCACATTTGAACTTCAGATGTTTTTCTCACCTCCAATCTGCTTAGATTTGGTTTGGTAATTTTCATATACACATCTTCCAACAGAAAGAATGATGGAGTTTTTGTGGGCTAAATGGAGTAACATGAGAAACAAATGAAACAGAAATATTAGAGAATGTCTTTTTAGGCTGTGCTTGTAGAGACTGGATTGAGAGCAACATTCACAGAGATGTTGGTCAATTTTAAAATGACGTGATACCTCTGTAGCTTTTAAGTGTAATATTGGAATGTAGCCTGGGGAGTGTTGAAATTTCAATTCCTGGAGAAAGGAGCATCTTCAAACAGTCACTCATGGCTTGGATACTTCTGAATTGGATTATTGTAACACTTTGTTCATGGGGCTGTCTTTGATGACCACTCAGAAGCTACAGGTAGGCAATGATGATTTTACTATGTTAGTGGTGTGCATGTATCCCCACTGCTTTGAGAGTTGCCAGCTGGCTTTTGGTTATATTCAAGGAGTTAGTTATCACCTGTAAAGCCCTGCATGGCACACAGCCTGGTACTTGAAGGACTAACTGTCTCCATATATTCCTGCCCATGAGGCAGAACAGAGTGGGCAGTCTCCAGGTACCATCAGTTAAGCACGTCATTTTATGGGACCCAGGAAGTATGTCTTCTTACTGAATGGCTCCAGCCCTCTGGAATTGCATCCATTGTATTCTATTTCCTCGCTTTTTGGCCTTTTGTAAACTGTGTACAACCTGGTTGTTCTCCCAGACCTTTGGCCAGAATTGGGATTTTGGTTCCTGTTAGGAGTCTTATTTCCCCCATTGATAGGGGTTTTTTTTCTTTCAGTTTTTATCTGTAACTCGCTATGGGCAGCTTCCAACTTGGAATAAATAAATAAGTAAGTAAGTAAGTAAGTAAGTAAATAAATAAATAAATACAGAAGGATTGCTGAGAGAGAATAACATGTACTTAGCTGTAGCCTAAGGTCATATTTCAACATGACCACATTAATACCTTAGCTTTATACTACATTTTCACCAATTTTTACATTATTTAAATGGGAATTAATTGAATTAATGTCTTATTGTGATGAGCTAATATGTCTCACTAACCAATTACATGTTAATTTCTTAGCTTAACTTCTTGGGTTATTTTTGCCTGGTTTTATAACCTATTCAAGTTTTCAACATCTGAGGTGGCTCAGGAGTTCGTGGCTTCCATGACGGCTATGGACCTGACCCAATTAGTTCATGGCCCTACTCACATGGGGG
>JANHZT010006924.1:135501-148848 GCA_032468215.1 Stegonotus admiraltiensis | reverse complement strand
GTCTGTCTGTCTGTCTGTCTGTCTGTCTATCTATCTATCTATCTATCTATCTATCTATCTATCTATCTATCTATGTCGAGCTGTACAATATTTTCACCTAAAGACATGCACAGAATTGACCAAAGGAAGGAAGGAAGGAAACATGCATCCCAAGGACCCTATGCAAATTTCAAAAACCCCCCCCATTTTTTTTTACTTATGCTACGACTTTATGGTGCATAATTGCACAATTTATAATTGTGATGAAATCCCATCTTCTTGCAGCTGCCCTGTCCTCTCCTCCTCTTACCTCCACCCATTCCAAGATGTATAAGGATAAAGTATCTTCTTTGTTAAGAGTTTAGGAAGAAAAATAGTTTAGTCTGGAGCTACAGTTTTCCCTAGCCCTCTAATTAATTTGACAATATATTCAGCACTGACAGAAATAAGAACAGAAGAAGGCATCCATGGAACTACAAATAAAAAAAAATCTTTTCACTGGAAATGGATGAAATGTTTTTGACTTTATTGATAGCTTTTTGACTTCCTTATTTAATCCTGAATCACCAAAAAGTAAAAACAAAGCAGGAGTCCACAACTTTGGCTGAAATGTACAGCTGATTAAGGGAGGAGCATGTTTCCCAACCAGATTTATTATCTACCAATTTGAGATATTTCTTTGTATGGCCATCACTATAAATGTGTTTTCATGATTTATGGTATTTTCTGTTTGGGCAATAAATGTTTTATATGAGATATTAAATTAGCATCTGTTTTATCGTCATGAAAATAAACATTGTGATTTAGAAAGAGATATTTATCCAATACACGGATGTGCAGCTTTGCCTGCTGATCTGTGTAGTCAACTTGTGGGACAGATATATAGCCAATGAACTGCACCAAGGTACACTGCTAGTGATGGCTACTATCTTGAGAAATCAAACAAAGGCTAACATAGGAGGCCACATCTTCTTGCATCAATCAGCCATATTGTTTAAATAAAAGCTAAGTATAATGTAACCTTTTCTACCTGTCCTTCAAATATCCTGGATGTTCTAATTGGGGACCAAATGATGAGACCAAGTATAGTTCTAATGCAACAACTCTGTTATGGCCATACATTTTCAGCCTATCATCAGGCAACACTAGTCATTGATATTCTGAGTACATTGAAACTGTAATTATTCATGAAAGCTGTTTTTGTTTTCTTGCTAATAGCATAATGATCACATAAGCCAATTAATGCACATATCAATCAACTCAGATCATGGATGGCATAGCTCTTATTCCACATTTTGAAAATAGAGGTTTAAATGCTGTACACATGACTAGGCAAGTTTCAAAACAAAAAAGGAGATAAAAAAGTAGCATTGTTTATATTTCTAATCCTTGGATAGAATGTATCCTGCTGTGAAATACAAATCCTCATAATATAGACAGCTTTAGATGTAATTGAATCAGTAAGAATTAGTGCCAATGGTCAAGTCAAATTTTGTCTGTGATATGGACACCGTCACAAAACATCTGCTAAGGCTGATAAAAAATAACAAAATATATATTTATCAGAAGACAAATCAATGAGGTTGTTTCCTGCCACCCTTTTCACAAGTTAGGATGCTTTCCACCACTTCTGTGTTTTTTTTCTGGACACATTAGTTATTTTCTAAGAATAATTTTGTGACTTTTGTGAAGCCTAGAGACAGTCTTGAAATTAATACCCTTGAAAAGTTGGGCTCTGCTTTGCATAACACAACCACCTCCTCCTTCCCCTCCCCCTCGTCTTCCTCTTCTTCCTCTTCTTCTCCTCGTCCTCTTCCTCCATCTAGGTGAAGAAATGAATATAGTGGTAAGAATGGTGTTTGCTAGATACCATATTTGGCAGGAGGGGATGAGTATATTAAACTGGGACCACTAAGACTCACCTTAACTTCACATTCAGCTTGGAAACTGCCTGGACAACTTTGTACTACTTTCAAAGCCAATGCTATCTTGCAAGTTTGTTGTTGAGGAGAGAATATTGGGTGAGAGAATACCAGGTATACTCCAGAGCCAAATGAAATTCCTTTGAGATGCAGAGTAGAATTCTAAATAACATTAAGACTAAATCAAGATTTATCAATCTGAGGAAGGCTGGTTTGCATCTTCACAGTTTTATTAACCATATTGTTTACAAAATAATAAAACTATAGTTCTGATTTACAAATAGTCTATAATTGCTTAAAATCAGATAAAGAACACAGTCAGTCATGAAACAAGGAAATAGAATGACTAGTCATTGAAAATAATAATAATGTAATTTTATATTTATATATTTATATAATATATAACGACATACTTATGCCGTTTGTATCTCTTCAATTACCAATAATTTGGAAACCAATGGAGCACAAAAGAAAGGTATATGGCATATTTTTATGATTGCAAAAAATAAATCTAACAATGCTAGAAAGATAAGTATTTTCTCTGGAAGAGGAAACCCCCCTCCCCCATTTGGAGGGTTATTTAGAAATGCACATACCATAGTTAATTTTCCATTTTTTTCTGTGTAAATATTTTGAGTAGAATAACATTAACATATTTGTGAAACCAATGGTTCTGCCATATAGTTTTTCTGCATTTTACTCTTTTGTTGCCTCTACTGTTAATTAAAAATATATAACAATATTATTTTAATATGTCAATATATATGACTTGAGCGTTAGATGAAGGAACTAAGCCCTTTTTAAAAAAAGACAGAGAGGAAACTGCCATGCTAATTAAATGCTGTTTAATGCAGTCCTTTAACTCACTGGATTTTTTTTTTTAGCATGGATGCAAAAGCTGTCCCAATGGTGTCTGTCAGATGTTTTCTTGTCTTCTGCTAGAAAAGTAAGCCAGTGATCTGAAACATTATTTGCTTGGGTGATTCTCTGAAGGTATTTGCCAAAGTACTTTGCAGGAAATAACCCAACCCCTGGGCTACATCAAAACAGTTTATTCCCCAAATCTGCACAGGTCTTCTAAAAAGTCGCCAGTTCACATGTCCTTTTCCATAATGGTGCTTAATTGTTTTGTGTTATCACTTTGTAAGCATTTGAAAGAATCTTGATTTCCTGAATAAGGCGACAACAAGAAACTGACAGCTTTTACTTTCCCCCTAGAAAAGAAATGCATGCAAAAGATTTTAAGTAAAAAGCCTTGTTTTAATTTCTTGAGCAAAAAACTATCAACGTAACGCAATATTTATTTATGCAAACGGACCCCACTTCGGAACTGACATCTCCAGTAGAAAGCTTTTGATGGTCTAGTGCAGTGGTAGGCAAACTTGGCTCTTTCACACCCTGTGGACTTCAACTCCCAGAATTCCTAAGACAGCCAAGCTGTCTTTCACACAAATGTCTAGAGTCAGAATCTTTAAGCTTAAGTTTAAGCCTTTTGTTGCAGTTCTGGTTTGTGGAACTAAGAACTATTCAGAGTCAGAATAAACCAGTCTGTTTCTCACCTTTACCTACAACCAAAACATGTCAAATGCCTATTTGGGCCTTTTAAAAACAGAGTTAAGAAGGTGGATATAAGAAAAGATTCTTTTTTTAAAAAAAGTTTTTTATTTTTATTTTTTTATTTTCTAACAAACATATCAATGCATGAGCATTCTTAATATGTATAAATATAAATGTGTATCATTATTAGAAATATAAGAGAAGATTCTTAAGAGGCCATCTACTCCCATTCTTACCAACCTCCATGCCGCCATAGTCAGAAACTGGTCTGTCAACAATCAACCCATTTTGTTACTAAATTTGGCAGCACATCCTCAGGGTGCTGAGAGAGACTGTAAGTAGGTTTGGCAGAAATTTTCAACAATGTGGTGATCCAAAATTAACTTTCCATTCAAAATGTTTTTAAAAGTAGATCTAATAAACCAAACTCTACTCACCTTGCTTACCAGATGTTTTCAAATCATCATAATCATTTTTTTAAAAACTGAGCCTTATTCAACATTTTGTCATGTAATCCAACTTACCTGCACTTGAAAACTTGATCTTGGAAAGATCTGTTTTTAATTGATGAGATTTTTGCAAAATTTTTATCTTCTTTGTTGGATAATGATCCATCTGTAGTAAAGACTGGTGATTTGTTTATCCCCTTAAATTCAAGAGATGCCTTGAAAGGATTCCTCTTATCACCTTTGTGGTGTTTATTGCTGAGAAGTGAAGGCACAGATGAGATGGAATAACGCCTGACAGTCATAATGTTATCTGCATAAAAAACATGCAGCATAAATGTTATTCCAGTTATATAGAAGATAAATAGTATTGTATTTATAACTGTAAGCCACCCAGAGTCACTTGGTTGAGTTGAGTTGGGTTGAGTTGGATATATAGTTGTATATCTGTTAAACAGCCACCCACCCATGAGCAATAAACATTAGACAGTCCAAAATTTGATGAATATCTCACCATCATACCCAGAAACCATGAGTATGACAAATGTGACAGACTAGCAGACATAAATCAAAACAATCCATTTGATGTGGAAAAAGCAATAGACTACATGTGGAGAATTTATAATTCTATTACTGTTGATTCTGATTATTGCACTACAATTCAGCACAACCAATAGTTAGGGATCATGGAAATTGTAGTCCAGACCTGTAGTTCATATAATTAGGGGGAATTATCTCACTTTGTTGGGAGAAATGTTAAGAAGTAAGTGAAGTATAATATAGATATATTTATTCCAATCTATCCATTTTTATTTTTTACGTTTCCCTTTATCTAAGAAGAACTGGGTAGTGCACAGTCTTGGAACTGGACACTATGTCACTACAGAAAGCTAAATGGTAAATCATGATTTGCACTGCCTACCAAATCATTTGTTATCCAACCTGTTAAGATACTTCTGTGATGGTCATTTCTTGCCTAAAAAAAGGATGCTTCTGTTTAGATAATTTGTTTAGGATTCACATTTCTCTAGAAGTTCTGATTACCTCTGATCATAATTGTTCGATGTACTTGGAAAGAGCAACAGTGAAACATTTACTGCAATTAAGAAATTATTTTTAAATAATCTTCTCAATTTCATACTTCCAAGAAAACACCTTTATGATGATTTCCTTACCACTCTTATTCCTTTAAAATATTTTGGGTTACAATTCTCATAGTTACCAGGCATAATGGACTTTGGGTATGTTGGATTTGAATTGTGGATTGTGTAATACAATTCATCTGAAGACGTCAAGTTGGAAAAGACTCTGTTGGAATTTGCAGTCTTCTCTTATCGGTGCATGTAAGCCTTATTTCATAAATCTATTATTATCACATACCTAGGAGAAATCCCATGGAATAAATCTTATTTGTATTACTACTATTATTATTTACAGTACTTTGCTCCACCTTGAAAGTTGGACCTGGACCTTTGCTATTTCACAGTCAGGCTTATTAAACATACATCAGATAATACAACGTTACAATTATTTGAAAATACCATTAACAGCATGACTCACAACTTTGTTACTTTCTACAGCTTTCATGTTACTTTGACTGTGGCCAAGTTCAGAATTCTTCATTTATATTAACAGGTTTTTAAAAGTACATATCAATTTCCCACTCCCTTAGCTTATTTGTGCTCATAGAACTTTTAAGGGAGATTAAATTTCAGGTTTGAAACTGTACGATTTAGCTCTTTGAGAAACCTTGCTGAAGAAAATGTCAATATTATTGGTGTATTGAGAACATTAATGTATGCCACTGCTAATAAAATAAACCACTATGACATACCTAGGCTGAGGTCCTGCCCTACAAGTAGCCTGGGTGATTGTAAATCTTACTGCATGAGTTCCCAATTTCCCAATGTGAAACAAATCTCACAAAATCTTACCATCTGCTGTTTTGTTTTATTTTATTCTTCAACTGATCCTTATTTTCAGATTTGGATAACAACTTTGTTCCTCATTCTTATTTTTACACTGTTAGATAAAGGAAATCTGGACCTTATAAGAATGAATAGAGCAAAGGAAACTAAGCTTCTTTCAGAAATTTCAGAGGAATCAAAAATATTGTATAGGTTCAAACCAGTAGAGATTTTCTTGTGACCTGCAATCTCTGCTGCCTGGCGTCTATTTTTTTTTTTTACCATTCTAAACAACATTTAGAATATTTATTGCTGGAAAACATCATTATCTCCTTAACATCTGCTGTCTCACACATTATTCATGTAACTGGAAATATGGATTGTGTGATATATTTTAGGCTTAGTTAGAAAAATTAGGTTATCATTTAAACTAGTTTTTTCCAACTTCTTATGACATTTTTTTAAGGGCTGACAATCTTCTTAGTCTCCAGATCATATAAGGAAATACGGAGTATAGTATTTCCAGCTCAATAATATTTGGGAGCTGGATTTTGAAAATGGATAACTTAGTTCACACAATATTCTAAGCCATGATAATGTGATTTGTTTGGTTTTAGCGGGATATATTGTGTAAAATATGTTCCACCAAAGTTTACTTAGTAAAATATTATTTAGCAAAGCATAAATCAACATCATGAACAAATCCAGTTCTTGGCTTTGTTTCTCTGAGTCCAACAAAAGAAAAAGATGAACCAGAGGGTCACACATTGATCATTGGCAGTTTTAGTTACATGGTACCTTTTTGTTCCTGTAGAGTCAAAGCAGAGCCAGCTGAAACACTCCTGCGCAGAGCCACTAGAGACCCAGTGGTCTCTTCATATGAATTTGAGAGGCTCCAGGATTCTTCCTTTTGAGTGTTCTCTCTGGCAGCCTCTTCTCGCTTTGTTTCCTTCTGCCCACCAAACTGTAACTCCCCTCGAAGGGCTTGGTTTTCTTGTACTAGCTTGATGATCTCGGACTGCATTTCGTGGATGACTTGCATGAGCCTTTTGTGTCCCTCCATTTCTTCCTCCCACATGCTAGACTCCCAGCTCCAACACGGCTTTCTTTAAAAAGAGACCACGAATCCATAGTGAAGGGCTCAGGTGGCACATAAATGCATCCCAACAGAAAACACTCCCATCCTGCTTTCAGCATTGTGCCATCTTTCACCACTAGAAGAGCTTGGATAGACTGTCAAGGCTTGAAGAAACCTCTGCATGATTTATTCATTCAGGGTTTCATTTTTCCAACTGAGCTTTACTTTGACAGTGGCCACTTTGGTGCAAAGACAGACAGAGGCCCTTCCTGTAGCACAAAGATGATTTGTGTAGTGCAGCCACTGTGAGAACTACTAACAGAAGCATGCCCTCTGCATTTGCTTTGAGCCTCAGATTCACGGGGTATGCTGAGCATTTCTACCTTAACACAAATCTGATTTAAGAAGTACTGGATGTTTTAGGTTCAGCATGATTCTGAGATGAATGCAGATTTATTCCACATGCCCCTCTTTATATCCACACTGAACATTTGCTTCACTGCTCAGCAATTTGTTTTGTTTTTAAGATTTTATTCCATAGAAACAGAAGTATTCGCATATGCAGGACCAACAATTCCCATTAAGGCATGACAATAACCACTCATGTATTACGCACAAATATCTTTCTAGCCTGTTCCAGTTAGTATGATTTGTGACATTTGCTTGAAAAAAAAAATGTGTGCAGAAGGTAAGGGGAGACAGATCAAGCATGAATCTTGCATTAGAATTGAAAGACAATATCAGAGGCAGCTCTTGTTACTTACTCTCTGTGTGTAGGTGCAGCATAATATCCCTGCACAGTCCTAAGACTCATTTATTTTCTTTTTCAGGTTGGCATGACTATTAACATTTAGTACAGAAGTAATTTTCAAGGCAATGCCGTTGGAAGCAATCTTTCATTTTTCTTTCTTTAATTGTTCAGGAAATATATATATTTTGATTTATTATGCAAAACAACTGACCATGATGGAAATCATGGCTTAAATTCCAAGGAACATCAATGGAAGACATATTTGTGCACACCGTGATTTATCAATGTTCATACAGACACTATTGAAAGATTACACATAAATTAGTAGTAACAGTATATTTGAAGCAGCCCAAAATTTCCTCAGAAGAAATTCAGTTGCTGTCTTCCTAGGAAATGGTATGTGTGACAAGATTATAAGGAAATGTGATGTGTGACAAGATTATTAAAGGAACGCTGTGAAATAAGATAATTTATTTCTCTAATAATTTATTTCTCTAATAAATTAAAATGTATAAGGGAGCTTTGAGTGCAAAGCAATAAATAGCATAATATCGACATCCCACAACATCCTTATTGTTGTATTTCATTGAACGTATCATAATAGCATAAAATGACCAATGCTGCTTTCACTGTGGAACTCTTCTCTGCTTCATTCATTCACTATGGTGGTGATATATGTCCCAACCCCTTCCTTTTCTATGATTCTTAGAACTGGTTTTCCTCCAAAAAGGAAGTTTACTGAGTATGCTGATACCACTGCGGTGTAGGTGGTGGAAAGAGGAAAATCTTGGTGAACAAGGGCCACATCAGACCCTGACAAGCACTGAATACTTAGCTGTGGTTTTCATCTGTTTCTTAGTTCAAAGCCATTAGTTTTCCACAATTACTTTTCAGGACTCTGAAGCAGTCCACTTATCTTTTCTACCAGATCGGAACCGTGAGCGCACATATGCGTATGCTTGCTTTGCCTGCGTTTGGCACTTTTGCGCATGCACAGAACATTCTGCACATGTGCAGAGTGCCCGCAATGACGTCCGGGCAGGTGGGCGGAGCCTCCCATCACCACCACTACCGGTTCACCCAAACTGGGGTGAACCAGTAGAAACCCAGCACTGCTCTGAAGGACAGGGGTCATGTGTTATATAGCTACCCTATTTCAGCCTGTTGCTTGGCTCCTGACTTGACTACATATGAATACTTGGTCACCTATTTGCTTTCTTTTTCCTTAGTTTCTTGCTCGATAATCAAATGCTGCCATGGAATTATACTGTGATCTAGTTTGTATAGGCAACAACACTGCTTGGCTTTGCAGGGAGAGCAGGAGTGACTTATTTCCAGGGTTCCAGCTTTGTGTGCGCACAACTGTGATGGCCAGAGAACATTAGCAGATGTGAAAACTCGATACTCAGCTGTTTTGGCCTGCAGGAGTTCAAAAGTTGATCTGCTCTTGTGTTGGAAGCAGCCAGGTTACTAATAGACAGCAGATTAGGTCAGAGAGGATGGAAAGGAAGTCACCTTGCCTTTTTGTCTTGGTTTAATAAGGCCTTTTGTAGAGCAGATTGCAGTAGATGCAGGCTGATGCATTTGCAGAAATGCCTGCTTTCAACTTTGCAGGCACTACAGCAGGAACCCTTAGCTTCCAGATTTGTGCACTGCTGTCTTACCAGGCTGGAACGTTGAACACAAGAGTATTGCCTCTCCTATGAGTAGAGGTCCAGTTTTGCTGTGCAAAGCCATCACTGTAAATGTGACTCATCTTTGTGGACACAAGCTGAAACGGTGCAAGAAATCAGCCCCATTCTATCTGGAGAATCCAGCTGATGGTTTATGGAGGCAAAGATTTACCAAAATTCCTTTTCATGATCATTTGCCAAATCAATGGCCTCTCAATGAAAAACCTGATCTCTGCCACAACCCTTCCCCTTTTTGCATAGACTTCTGCATGCAGAGACAAACTGTGGCACAGATTTGTCTGGTTCTGCCTTAAGCAGGGCTGCATTCTGATAGGACTCTGGATTGTATATGTAGATAAAGAATTCATTAAGATACACTGGTAACTGGCAGTCTCCATATCATCAAGAAGAAGCATATTAGTTTTAATCATAGGAGGTTGTCACAATTCATGTTATTAGTTCAGGGGCACAGCATCTTTGCTTTAGCATGATATGTGAACCTAAATATTGTAACTTATAAATTAGAGCAAGTCTCCTCCTCTAGAGTGAATCTAATCAGTTGTGGCTAATCAGCAATCACTGCCTAAAAAGATTATGATTTAGTGCAATATGGAATCTAGTTACATTCTACTCAAAGTGACATTATCCTAGAAGGGATTAAGGAGTTATCTTGCTGCTGTTGCAGACTCCATGAAAGGCACTCACTGCAATGAAAAATAACACTTGAAATAAGAAAGTCTATAGAATATAACAGATAATTTTATATAAGAGACAACCCTAGAAAAGTTTAGGGTTAACTTTCAGTACTGCCTGGATATGGAAGTTGCAAATTAACCCTCCTAATTAATTTTTCCTTTCAAAAAATACACAATCTGTTAAAAAGGGTTTAAAAGTGTTACTTGGAACCCTGACAAAACCCTTATAAAACACCTCTTGACACTGTGAAAGCAGAGACACCTTTTTTAAAGCTCTTTCAGCTTTTAAGGTAGTGTTTCCTGCCAGTCTCTGTGTATACGAGTACAACCCCCACCCCACCCCATGAAACCACAAGTTGGGGGTCCCTTAAAGTTGATGTCATAATAGATACTGTACATCACCACAGAGAATCAGATTTGTCAATAAATAGATTTTTTTATGGCACACACACACACAGACACACACACACACAAAATACACTTTCACTCCATATTTTAGTATTTTAGATGCATATTGTAGCCTATGACTAAAAGAGGATGTGTTATGAATTTGGAATGTGGTTCCTAAAAGCATGTTTTCTGTAGACAGTGACAGTCACTTTGCTATTGGAATTGCTAAATAGCTGCTTCTAGCAATTTGCTATGCCAAGCCTAGCTCTGCGTTCCGCAGTTTAGACAGGTCAATCCTTTCCTATTTCAATAAAAGCTAAATCACTTTACACATGATAATTGCATTGTTCAAACATATTCATTGCAAAACTCTCACAAATGGTGAATGCACACATTCTGATGGTGAAACCTCTAAAGTGAGACAAGTTCTTCTGAGAATATATTATGCATAATTTCAGACTTAATTGACATGGTAGTTGTAGTAGGGTTAGCTGTGGGGAATGTGTTTTTTTCCCCCTTTTATTATTGGGTGCATTAATATTCCTGCTCCTAACACAATAATTCAACACCAATAGAATTGATGGAAGTTGTTCTGAACTGATGGGAGTTGTAAACCAACATATCAACAGAACACCAGGTTGGGAAATAGCTGAGGAAGAAATGGGAAACCATGGGACATACCTTAAAGCATTGTGGTTAAGTTAAGCATTTGGCTACTTCAAAATCATTATCTGGGCATTGAATTCCCAACTGTTAGAACCTACAGGTAGTCCTTGACTTACAACCATTTGTTTAGCAACTGTTTGAAGTTACAATGACTTGCAACAGGTACACACACTTACACAACATTCCCACAGTCACATGATCAAAATTCAGGCACTGAATTGTCAACCAGAATATATTTATGAACGTTGCAGCATCTCAGAGTCCCATGATAGCCAGTCACGTCCTTCCCAGCTTACAAGCAAAGTCAATGGGGAATCCGGATTTGCTTAATGATCGCATGATCCACTTAATAGCAGTGATTCGCTTAACAACCACGGCAAAAAAGGTCATGAAATCAGATACAATTCATTTTTGCAACTCTTTTTCTTTTCCATGCTCTCTGTACATTTTATTTCTATAGTTAGAGAATAGATTGAGAGAGTTCAGATTTTCCCAAGCAGATCTCCTACTTATGCCACATAACTAGTGTTTGTTCTGCCCAAATTACCTTTCTAATTGAAGCAGACTTTTGATATGGAGCGCCGAAGAACTCTCACCTGCAATTTTATTTCTTTTATCTACTCTTATTATTATTATGCTTGGACACACAGTCAGTTGGTTATACTGGATTTGGCATTTTTTTATCCACCTATTTAGTATTTCACAAGAACCTGGACTATGTAGATCTTGTTATTTGATAGTGTTAAAGCATCATCGTAGGACGTAAGCTACTCCAAGTAAAGCTGTCTTTTGCAATTTTGCAATTGATCATTGATGGTGATTATGTCAATGCCAGTGTTCAAGTGGTGCTTTGGTTTGGGATTGTACCCAAGATACCTTGGATTATTGTCTTTCTCTTATATTCTGTTGTCTCCAGATATTACAACATCCAGACTTTTTTTTTACTTTCTTATCAACAATTGTTCAGTCTCGGTTCTTATGTTAGTTCTATTTGTGGGGGATCTTCTTAAATGTAGAATTATGCTCTGTTTTGGGGTAAACATGTCATGTGTTTATGCGTGGGTGACACCTGATGCTACTGAAGTCACTTATTAAATTGGGAAAACCGGTGAATGAAGCCAGAAAAATACCTGTCCAAGCCACCCTGTAATTTAATAAACTTTCCTAGTAAATGTTGAGTATAATTAGTCTGCACAGAATGAATCTTATTAAAAGTTAAATGCATTTTCCTCTAATTTGAAATTTAAACCTTTGTTTGTGGCTTGGTGTCACAGAAGATGCGATTGAACATAAAATATGCATAATTCTTAACTCCTTTAGGGGTGCTGGGATGACATCAACTAATGCATAAATAATAACTTAGCAGATTCAGAGAAGTTGCATTTGTCTAATTTTGACTGTGTGCAGGAAGCTCTTGCTATAGAAGTCTAAGGAGGGAAGATGCTGTATAAAATTTACAGTAGTCAAAAATATCAATTTCACTCCACATAAAACTGGCTGTTCACACTCCATCCCCATGTTAGATTATTTGGCCTATAGGATTAAACTGCCCTATCAATACTCCCTTCAAACCCAGTGCCTGTACTTCCTAATTGATCAATAACACCTGAAGCAAGGCAGGACAGCACTTAGAAATGGAAGAATTCTTAAACAGAAATTCTGTTTTTTAATAGTCCTTCAAAATTACAATATGCTGTAATAAGACTATGTTTTCTAATCTAGCAATACAAACATGGATAACTTATGTTAAAATGTTATCTGAAGTATATTTATTTATTTATTTATTTATTAGCCTATGCATATGATACATGACTAGCAATATATATTAAAATTTCATCTCGATTAGTAGAATCCAATAAAATATAAATGTTAAAAAAGATCTACGATAAAATACCAACGTCTAGGCCCGTGATGGCGAACCTATGGCACGCGTGCCACAGGTGGCATGCGGAACCATATCTGTGGGCACGAGAGCGTTGCCTAGCTCAGCTCCAGCGCGCATGCACGTGATGGCAAGCTGATTTTTGGCCCTTCCGGGTCCAGAGGGGGTGGGGAAGGCCGTTTACGCCTCCCCAGGCTCCAAAAAAGTCTCTGGAGCCTGGGGAGGGTGACAAACAAGCCTACTGGGCTCCCAGTAACCTTTTTGCCATCACGTGCCAAAAGTGGGGAGAGCATGGGGAGCATAAACAATGATGTGCTTCAATGGTTAGATGGCCTAGACCAGTAATGGCTAACCTTTTTGCTGTCGTGTGCCAAAAGCATGGGGAGCATTGGGGGGGGGGT